>CM021100.1:920911364-920979159 GCA_007115665.2 Sequoiadendron giganteum
AGAGAGAGAGAGAGAGAGAGAGAGGGAAAAAATGGAGAGATATTGAGAGGAGAGACAAAATGAAGGTGAGGGAGGGTGAGGTAGAGAGAGTGAGGGAGATGAGAGATAAAGAGAGGTAGAGAGGGAAGGAGGGAGGGAGAGTTAGGGAGGGAGATAGATGTGTGTGTGAGAGATAGAGATAGAGTGGTGAGATAGAGAGGAGAGGTTGAGAGGGAGTGAGAGAGAATTGTGAGATAGAGAGGAGAGAGTGAGAGAGAAAGAGGGGGAGGAGAGGGAGAGAGAGAGTGTGAGAGAGAGGTAGGTAGAGGGAGGGAGAGGAGATATATAGATTAGAGAGGGAAAGAGGTAGGGATGGAGGTACATAGGTGAGATATAGAGTGATGGATGGAGAGGTAGGTAAAGAGAGGGAGAGGGGAGATAAAGATAAGTAGAGAGGGAAGGAGACGTAGAGAGAGAAGTGATAGAGAGAAGTGGAGAGGGGATATATGGAGGGAGAGGTAGGGAGGAGATATAGGGGTGAGAGAGAGGGGAGAGAGAGGAAGGGAGAGAGAGGGAGGGAGAGGAGAGATAGAGAGTAGAGAGGGAAGGAAAGAGTGAGAGAGAAAGATGATACAACTTGCTGACTACTAAAATTTGACCTCTTGATTATTGAAATTTGACATGCTAATTACTGAATTTTGACTGTATAAAATTATAAGATCTTCCAAAAACTAGAATTTGTATTATAACTCTAGGAGATACGAAACCACTCACAAAAATCTTGACACTATATACATGAAATATAACTTAAAGTATAAGAAAGTAAATTTCCATATGTAAATGTCAACTTATACTTAAATTTTTATTTCATGTATATAGTCTCCCTGGTAGAGAAAGCAAAAAGGAAAGAGTTCACAAAAATGCTTTGCAAAAATTAATGCTTCACATTTGGTGAGCGCCAAATTTGGCGCTAGCCAAATGGAGCACTTCATAGGTGCTCACCAAATGAAGAGGTAAAAAAAAGTGGCACCTTTTTTGTGTCACAAATTAGCACACACACCCACAATTAAGTCTATTTTATCATTAATTATTCATTACAAAATTAAGTGTGAAAAAGGGTTAGATTTTTTGACACTACAATATATCTATTTGTATCTATGAAAAAATCTGACTGTAGGCTCTCAGATCTCCCTGTCTCTCTTGATTTCTTCATCTTTGTCTTCTTCTTGATGTTTTTGTTCTTATGTGTTGTCCCTCACATGCATGAAAAAATACCACAAATACATCTTGTCTTGTATATCATGCCATAAAATATCTACCTCTCCTTTCTCTCCTTTGGATGTCATGTGCTCCTTTACGCAACACATATCATCCTAAGGGGGGATACCATGTTGTTCAAATTTTCAATTTGGTGAATTATTTTGAAAAGGATTACTTGGTGTAAAATTTTAAAATGAATTTCTTGATGAAAGAATCCCTTATTGAATCTTATCATTTTCCAAAACGCTATATTCTCTTAGGGTTCCTGAATGAAATTTTATTTTGAAAAGGATTCCATATGTGAGAGAGTATACAAACTCGCCTTTGAAAAAGGAGCTCTTTTTATAAAATGGAAGTCTAAAAGATTTCCTTTGAGGATCATTATTTCCAACATATTCCTTGATGAAAGGATCTTTCAAAAGGATTCCTTGATGATATAATCTTACAAAAGATGCAATGTTTTTTAATTGGAGTGTTTCCTTGAATGGACCCCTTGGTGTCTTGAAGGGTTTCCTACCAAAAGAACCCCATTTGAAAGATTCTCATTTAATTGAATTCATTGATGTCTTGCAATTATGTGTCTTTATCTAATATTCAATGTCACTATGTCTTGATGTCAGACATCATATATCCTTGTGTTTAGCTTGGGGGAAACTTGACTAGACCCATCTTTTTGTGACTATCCTACAACAAAGTTTGCAATGGCCGCAGGCTTATCTAATCAATGTATCTAATTAGAATGTGTTTTATCATGTCATCTTGTGTGTCTTATGATTTTTTTCCTAACATTTTTTTTTCAGCCTAACATGTTAGTGGTGAGATCACAACTTGCTTTCCAAGACCGAGAACCTATGAAGCCTCATCTCTATCATGCTCAACTAGCTTTGTAGGATCGAGAACCTATGGAGCTATTTCTCCTTTCTTCACATCCAGGTGCATTGAATTGAATATTTTCTTCCTCGATGCTATTGGTATATTCTCTTCAATCTCTTTCTACTTTAGCTTGCATCTACACTGACACATATGCTCACTAAATTGGAGGAAAAATGTAATGGCACGAATTTGTGCCCTAGGAAATTTCCCCATTTATTCACCCTTACCTTAGAAATTATAAGTTTGATGATGAAAACCTGTCACCACCACCTTATTTCTTTTGTACAACCTTGTCTTTTTGTGTCAGTGGAGGAATTTCTATTAGGGATGTGTGCACACTGTACTGCCATCCTGACAGGATTCATGACCCTAGAATTTGAAGAGGTATTACATTTATGGTTGTTTGTAAAGCTAACATATTTTGTCAACCCTTGACCAGCAAAAAAGAACTAGTTACCTCCATTTCAAGCATTCAAACTCATTATTTCATGCAGATTTCTCATTCCTTCATGCAAACTCTCACTGTCTCAAGCTCATTCTCACTCTCTTCTTGAACACTCTTGCTTCTTCTAGCTATTGCAAGATCCCTTCTTGGACTCCACATGACCTTGTTGTAGTATTATTATTTTTGTAGGGTCTACAAACCTGCATCTTCTTGGAAAGGTGTAGCCTCTTGTCATCTTCTCTTCTTGGCCTTGAGTGCTAGTAGAAGGAAAGGTGATATTTATCTTGTTATTTATTTGCATAATTGTGTCTTATAGAGTAGAATTTAGGCTATCTTTTTACTCTATTTGATAGTGTCTTTTCTTTCTCTTCTTTATTGACTTCTCTATCTCATTGCATATTTGGCTACTCGTGGAGGTGAGAACACCAAAACAAGGGTCTGACTAAGGAAACCCTCAAAACACAACCCAACACTTTTTCTTTTTTAATTGTTGATTCATTTTGTTGGAGTTGAAGGATTGGATTTCACGAGTGGAAAGGTATCTTTTCCTACTTCGTTGTAATTGATCTACTTTTTGTATTTTCTCTATCAAACAGTGAAACCTCAATAGTTGGGTCGTAAGTAGGCCCTTTGTGTTTTTTGAATGCTTATCAAACCTTTGTCCATACAAGATTCTAGTGTGCCACACTGGAGTCTGATTCCTACACTACCATCCTTAGTGAGCTGTCTAGTCTATATTTTGAGACCTTTGTGGCCGACTCATGCAGTTGTGGATACACCTATTTTTAGTAGAGGGGAAATAGTGCATTTTTTACCCTTCCTTTACAACCTCTCTCTCAACCTATCAAATAACCTGAGGTAGTTTAGGGCAGTTCATTCCTTGGGTCTCTCCCATGACTTGGAGCCTCAGGGGTGACGAATCTCTCTTCTCTATAGATTTATCATTCAATGAAATACACATTCAACAATAAGGTTTACATAGTCAAATCTGATCCTAAGTCTATTTTTTTTTGACAAACTAAAACTAGAGTGAAGAACCCTTTTACCACATTGATACCAACTTCAAAAGTGGAACCTTTATAGATTGAAGAAAAATATGAGTGCCTTTCATATATAACAAAGCTATTAGATGATGATTTAGGATCATTAGATTTCACACCTACATTCATGGGGGAATATTTCACCATCAAAATTAAAAAAAAGAGAAAAAATATATGGTGATATCATACTGTAAATCATTGGTGAATCATTAGGAACATCTGATTTGATAACTGCTAACAATGAGGGAGATATAAATTACACATCTACATATGATGAAAGTGATTATGAAAAACCACTTTCTTTGAAAGAATTGGAAGCCATTTATGGAAGAGGTTATCAACTTTTGAAAAAAATTGGCTATAATGGAAAAGGATGTGATATAAAAGAATAGGGTATCTATGTCCCTGTAGAGCTTAACACACAAGAAACAATAAGAGGCATTGGCTATTATCCTTCAAAAATAATGAAAAACATCACAAAGACCTTCACTTAATCATGAAAGATTCTCTAAAGATAAATAACATAAGTTGCTAATCCTTGTGTGTGGTGGTTTTACAATCACACAATACTCATTACCATGTATGAAGGTATAAATTAAGCTTTATGCAATCATATTTCATCTTGCAAGGAGCAATATATCATCATCCATTTTGGTCTCCTCTTTGTCCCTACACTTGGAGGAAATGGGTTGGGTAGCCTTGTGTTAGGTGTATTAGTGTAGCGAATACACTAACATTTTAAGGGGGAATATGGTCCCCCACTCACTGTTCACGTAAATAGCGGTCCTTTTTAGTGATGATAGCATACATCTCATAGAAAGTGTGACCTTTTCAATTGAAGTGTGGCTTTCTCAATTTATGGTAGTGTCTTCTTGGTGGCGATATCAAGCTTGATGTCCCCTAATGGTGTGACTTTTTCTTGACATATAACATTCCCCTCGATGGTAATTCTATGGATAGTATTCCCTAAGGTGCGATATTTTTATTCCATGATTTATCCTCTATTGGTGGTGATGTCATCTATGATATTCCCTAAATCATGATGCTTCATGTATTGAGAAATGCCCCTAAGTTTTTATTCTTGTAAATAAATTTTTGTAGTGGTGTTGTTTATAAAACCCCTTGAGGTTTTGACCTTTTCTTGTTCATGTTCCTTCTTAGGTGAGTTTTTCATCTTCTTAGACGTTTATGTGCATTCTTAGGTGAGTTTGTCATTGTATTCTTAGATGTTTATGTGCCTTCTTAGGTGAGTTTGTCATCATCTTCTTAGATTCTTATGTGCATTCTTAGGTGAATTTATCATCATATTCTTAGACGTTTATACACCTTCTTAGGTGAGACATTGGCAAGATAGTCCATGGATTCAACATAATGTAGCTTTCTGGATCATTAACTTGAGCACCCCTTTTAACATGACCATCAAGCATAACACAAATTTCTTGAGAGTAGAGCTAGGTGTTTCATGAGTGTCTAGCATAACACAACTTTCTAGCCTTGTGGAACCCATCATATTGCATGGACACATAGCATAATGCAACTTGCTAGATAGTAGATCCATGTGGCTCATGAGTGATTTGACATAACACAACTTGCTAGTCCTCAAGAGAGAATTCCATTCTCTAACATTTATTCAATGGATGATGTTTGGTATTTGAGATAAATTTAAGATTTATGTCTCTTTTCCTTATCGATTTGAATTCTTTTATTACCAACCTTATGTTTTATTGTGTTTGTTTCATGTATCCTTTGTGTTTGCATCACTTTTTTTTTCATGTTTTCATCGTCATTATGTTATATTATGCCATATGTCTTCATCGTGTATGCTTCATATTTTTTGTCATGTATGCTTGTGTATGTTATTTTGTTGCATTACATAAATGTGTGTTCCTTTATGCTTATGTTGGTTTTCCATGGGATCTTGAATCCTAGGGGCTTGTGCATCACCCTAGATTCATAGTAACCCTATATCTTCAACATCTAGACAATCAAACCCCTCTTGACATATTTTATACTTTAGTGTGAGTTTGAGCATAAGTTCACACTCTCACTAAAGTGGGGGCTAAATGTTGCATTGTAAACTATCACCCTTGACAATTCTACACTATGTTTTTCTCCCTCCTAAGTGATTGGACCTATTTGAACATCTAATTTCCTAAATTATGCATTTTATAGCCCATTTTCATAATTATCAAGAAAATCCATGTGGTAAATCAATGAATACATATAAAATTTTACTCCTGACACTTTGAACTTTGCAAAATAGGGCCAAGACTAAGTATCCCTAAGCGACTTAGCCCCCTATTTTTCTTGCAAAATTGAATATGTCAGAGTCGACATTTTTTATTTATTTCAAATATCCAATGTTGGCTATCGAGATTTAATTTTTTGGAAATTAGAATAATTGCATATAAAATACATAGTTATTTTATCATTTGAAAGATATCTAGCAAAAAGTGGAAATTATTGAAGAAATTATGATCAAGAACATTATCAAGCAAGTCAAGAGAAAAATTTCAGAGATTTATCGTAGCATTTCAATATCAAAGAATCATGTCAAAGTGTATGTAAGTTTGTTCATGTTTATGTTATCATAATGTCCGTGAGATCTAACCCTTGTAGCTCTTCAAGAAAATCAAACAACTATAATCAAGCCTTGAGGAGATGTGCATGAATTCATTACTTCAAGGAAGCTATTTAAATTGAGTGGTGAATTTTAGGTTATAGTTGATTCATCATTCATTTATCATTTATCTATCTTTCATTGACATTGCCATTGTGGAGGTGGAAACACCAACATGGGGTTTGACTAAGGAAAGCCCCTATATGGCACAATCCTTCCTCTCTCTTTGAATGTGTAGGTTTCAAATTTGAAGAATATTGTGAGAAGATTGAAGTTCATTCATTCATTTTTGCAATGAAACACTACTCCTTGACAACAAACAAAAACTTAGTTACATCAATATTCGATAGTGATTCGATAGTGTGAAAAGTAGAAATAGAAGGCTCTAATTTGATACTAGAGGACTGTAAAATAGATCTGAAGTTGATCAACTAGGACACTATCGAATTTGTATCAATTTTCAGCCCTTGGCATATGAATCTAGGCCAAGTGCATAGTATTCTAATTAGTTTGTTTTTGAAGTTAGAATTTGTCTATGATTTTGTGTGTCTATTATATTTACATTATCTAAATAGGTATTTGTATCATTAGCCTAGTCATTTAATTGTATTTCATTCCAAATTCCATTTTAGATTTGGTCAAGGGTAGGTTGACTCACCTTTTGGGTTGCAAGTCAATCCTATATGTTGTCCAAATTCATCAAACCATCACTACCTCAAATCTTAAATGAAATGTTGTGGAAAAAAAACCATTGAAATCCTAGTGTGAGAATTCTAGGGTTTCACTTTTTCCCCATTTCAACAAGGAATTTTTATATGGTTACATAAGAAAATTCTACATAGATCTAATATGGCACATTTTTGTAATGAAGTACACACCAAGTGCCATATTCATAACCATCCTATTCATTTGTTCCACAAATCCATTTTGATAGTGAGTGTGTAGATTAATATGTACTATATATGTATAACTTTTTTCTTGCATGATTACTTGAAGTGATTGGAGGAAAAATATCCTTCATTATCTGACATTTCATTAAGTTTAATTAAGTAAATATATTTTACTTTTAGGAAGATAATAATGACATGTGTCATCCTTGATTGAAGTTAATTAGTGCCATCTCTTTCCATTAGTCCTTGATTGAAGGTAAATAGGTATAATCTCTACCTTAGTAGGTATCACCACTAACTCCTCTTATTAAGTCCTCTCTTATGTGAAGTTAACTTGAATCCTCTTGGAATTTATGAATCATCTTACCAAGAGGTTATGAATATGAATGTTTTATTTTAAATAGCTAATGAGAATGCAATTCTTCTCACTTGAATTATCAAATTTTGGTTTTGAATAGATAATGGTGATTGTAATAAATTTGATTTTCAAAGGTTTTGGGTGGAGTTTTTTAGGTTTATATTCTAAACTCTACATAGTATTCAAGCCAATTGGTTAATACATTAGTTATATCCTCATTGCTATTTTTTTATATAACATTTCATCTTTTGGGAAAGCTTATTTTATTGGTTATTTTTCTAGGGGTAGAGTAAATTTTTACTCTATATTATGTCTAGATATTCCAAGAAACTTAGCTTTTCCTTTTTCTTCATCCAAGTTGGATAACCAAAGTCCAAGCTATCAAAGTTTAAATGTTGAAATTTATTTCTATTTTGTGCATATAATTTTTTTTGGAGGTATGTAGGAGGGAAAAAGTCTAATATTGCATCCATAATGGAAAAATATAAGGATTACTTATCAATTTTCTTTTATATCGAAAACTTCTCTTGGATGCCCAAAATTTTCCCCATTCTAGTCACACAATTTTTGAGGTACTGCATAATAATTTAAAAAAATATATAATAAATTTAATAAAATATTACATGTTTATAATAGTTAAATCTAAAAATCTGGCAAAAAACTTTAGTGAAGCACTCAAAATAACTTTAATAAAGTTAATGGGTGGTTCCCTTCTTTTTGAAAGTCAATGAGCACATATGCTTTGTATGACTCTAGGAAAATTCATCGCTAGCAATTCACTAAAGGAAAATTCACTGCCAACAATTCACTAATATTTTTAATATATATTTTAAAAACTTGGTGAATTGCTAGCGGTGAATTGCTGGCAATGAATTTTCCTTTGATGAATTGCTGGAGATGACTTTGCTAGATGCCACTTTGTACCTACACCCAGAACCTTGAACTTTGTACCACCTTAATGTTAGAATAAAATAGGAAAATCACATATTTAATTAATTAGGTCTCCTTTTTACTCTATCATACTTAAGCTAAATTTAGGCATTTGATGTTTTTTGTCTCATAGCATGGGATGAGGACTTCTTTTTATTTGTGAATTTTTTTTATTTTTCTTGATGACTTTTATATTTTGTGGATGCTACTTTTTTCTCTAGTGCCACTTTCTATATCACGAGCCCATTCATTTTTTTTGGTGAGATTTTTCTTGCTGCAACAAAAATCTTTATATTGGCTACCAGTTTTCTCATTGTTAGATGACATCTCCATTCATTGGAACAATATCAAAGTTAATTCATGCCAATAAACAACCTAGAGAAAATCACTTCAATTCATTTTTGTAATGTTTTCAAACACAAAAATTATCTTTTGACATTCATGAATGATTTTTCAACTATATAATCCAGTAGTTTTAGGTGACATTTGGAAAAATTTTAGTGCCCTTGGGAAGTTTATCAACATACAAAGTAGCTTTATGGAATGATTGTAGAATATTCTAGAGGGACAAAATATTTTGTTTGCTGACATTAGCATGATGTTTCCTTGTATTGATGACCATTAGATTGTCATCAAGACCTAATTTTCCCTAAAGGAGATATTTTTTATTTTTGGCACAACTTGGACATATAGTGTAAAAAATTTGTAAACAAGATATTGTTAGAAAGTTGGTTTGATGTATTTTTTACTGGTGGAGGTATTATTATCAGATTTTTCTATTTGTTCACTTTTTTTGGATTTTGAACTCATAAATTTTTCTTGTATCTCAATTTTTTATGATTCTTTTGTTATTGTCAATAGATGCTTTTGGATTAGATCGTGTTCAATTTTTTTGCATCATAAAAATTTGAACATGGTATAATCTAGAAGCATCTATTGACAATAATTTTCATGGATTGTGGAAATCTCTTCTCATTGATTCTTGTGTTGTTGAAAAGGTGTTTAATATCTCTTTAGATATATCCATGCATTTTTATAGAATCTACCCCATCACTTTTTATTTAGTTTATAATTATTTCACATTCTAGTAAATTAGTTGGACATCTTGGCACTTGAAAATGTTTCGTTTACATGATATGACTTCATTTTAGCTATTCTATATGCATTGACGTTATTGGTCTTTGATTTTATTGTTTGATGAGGTATCATGGGTTTTTCTATTCATAATTTTATGGTAATCTCATAAAAAAAATTATGCATCTTAGTTAAATGGCATCTTGACACATCTTAGGTGGATTAATATTTTGCCTTCATTTTTGGAATCATAACTAAACTAGACACATCAAGGAGTAGATCAAAATTTGATAATATCATTGGTCATGTTGTAAGATTGATTTTTTCTAGTGTTGATCTTGCCACTATATGCATTGTACTGAACATTGATTGTCCCCACACACTTTGGACTAGAATTTTGGAAATCCATGGAGACCCTCATATCTCTCCATTCCTAGAGGATCCTACTAAAAATTGTCTAAATTTAATTGATGATGTGGATTAAACAACCTTTGATGATGATACTTTGAAGGATCTTGAGTATATCATAGGTCTTGCATGTTCTAATGGTTCAAAGACTTGTCTGAGCCCTTCTCCCACTCTTCTTATTGAGATAAAATATCCATATTATTTTATTCCTAATGAGATCAATATCACTACATCTTTAGATCCTATTGTTTCAATGTAATAGTAAATTCATTCTTGTTTAGACATAGTACTTTGGATTCATATCTATCATGCATATCATCCTTGTTTATGGAGTCTTGTATTACAAATTTGGAGGATTCATTTGAGGATTTTAATCTCCTCTTCCATGAAAACCCCATCATCACTATTAGACCATCATTATTATCTTTGGAGCTTGTTCTACATTAGTCTTCTTAGACTATAAATTGGAATATCTTGATTTTGAAATATAGATATTTTGAACAATTTTCACACACATTTGGATTTGGATTCCCTATTCATCCAGCTTATGAGAATGACTTCTCCAATCACTAGTGGATCAATTTCTTTATAAGGGGAGAAACATTGTTTACAAGAAGTTGATTGTATTATTTCTTTATGCTTTCATCATTGATACACAAGATAATTATTTTTTTGGGGATTCCTAGTATCATCTTCTCTCTCTTATTGGGGGGAAACTCATTGGACTTAAATGTGACAAAAGAAGTTATTGTTGGGGGTCATATTGATTCCTCCTTTCCTTCTTTCACTAGTACATGTTCATGTATTTTTTTCGCTTTGGAGAGGAGTTCTTTCCCATGAGGGTTTATCCCTTTTCTCTAGTTATGAGAGATTTATTTGTTTGTACATGGGTACCTCATCATTCTCTTTAGATAGGACCCATCCATGCATCCATCAAAGTATCCATCATTAAATTTTTAGCTTCTTCCTAAGTTATACTTAAGGTGGATGTTAGGGTAAAATATTAAAATAACCTAATTAGTTAATTAACCATAGGCCCTTTTTACGTTATCACTCCTAAGTTAAAAAGTCAATTTTTTTTGTCTCATAGCATAGGATGAGTAAATATTTCATGATCTAATCTAATTGTCACCTAGGATTGATTTTTTATTTTTATTTATTATAAAGACTTATTATTATATATTAAAATTATTCAAAAGCTCATTTAGATGATTTTTGAATCAATACAATTCTCAAGGTTACATCACAAATCAATTTCTTTTTTCTCTATTTGTAATATATTTTTTGGTTTTAGGTGATTTTTGGGAACTATGGTGTTCAACAATAAACTCCAACACTTAATGCCAATTGTCATTGTCACATACAAAGCCAATGCCACATCAAAAATACCTTTCCCACTTAGCTAAAACATAGACATCCAATCACATGTTGTGTCTAACATGTAAACACCCAATTATCTACCACATGGATCCCTACCGATTATTGAAATCATCACCTCTTGGAAGTGCTTGCTAGTGGGGTTTGGATATTTATTTGAATTAACTTTCGAAGGCTCATTCTCCCTTACATTCAAAATCTATCATAAGTCAAAATCAATCAAAATCAAAGTGTAATTCTACTAAGATTTAACATCCACATCCAAAGGTGAATCATCATCATTCTATTTGATGTTTGCAGTGGGATTGGTAAATTAGAAATTAGATTTTATTTTTATGTTTTTCTTTGAGTCTTTTGTATTTATTATTTTCTAGACAAAGCTAGTTTATGCTTGTAAATTTGACAATGATGTACAAATTTCAGATTATGATTTGGCTTCTTTGTACTGTGTAATATAATGAATGAGGGAATTCATTCTATTTTAATGGATGAAAAAGGCTAGGAAGGAAGATCATTATTAGGTATAAAGAGGAGTAGTTTAGATTTATGACTCTTTCCATTTTCTTGTCCTAAAATTTTAGTGGATCCTTGTCGTCTCAGCGGTTTCCTTATACTTCATGATGTAATGACCATTTTTTTACATAAATACATTTTTTTTTAATATTATATAGAATTTGATGGTATTAAACTCGTGTGATTGAGTGGTCTTTTAAATATATAGTGCCACTTTTTATTCTAGTTGTGTAAAAACACACCTAGAAGGAGACTAGTTAACCAATGGTTTATTTTTTTTGTACCATAATATTAATTCTTGAGACTAGATATCATTAATCTCTCTAATTGTTGCTCTATTTTTTTCATTATTAGTAATTAGAGTTGAATATTAGTAGTTTGTGGTAAGTAGTTCATATTTATCCTATATTGTACTTAAATGAATTCTTACTAAAACCATTGTTATGCAACATGTCACCCCCCTTGATTCATCTTTAAATTTGAGAATTGATACCCTAGAGACTTTGGGGAGATCCTAAATCCCACTTCAAAAGAGAAATTATCCTTTTGATCCATAAGTTTTTGGCTCGTACCATTTTGTGATGAAATAGGATACAGATAGAGCCTTTTGATACACATACTAAAACTTCCACTATGGTCTGATTCTTCAATTTACTTGGTTGGTTTGGTAGATTTAGATTAATATGGTGATATATAGATGATAAAAACCTCTATGGATAATTATTTTTTTCAACTTTGATTAGGCCTCATTACATTGAGTAGAAAAAATTAATTTAACTACATAATTTTTTCATGGGTAAAAGCATGAACCTGTGTCACACTTTCGACCAAATAAATAGTTTCGAGTGGACTATTTTCGGCCAGAATTTTTTTGGCCAAATAGCTTTCGGTCGAAACCATGTGGTGTATATGTGGCACACAAGGTTTCGACCGAAACCAAAAAAAAGATTTTTTCCCTTCGAAACTTTGAATTTGGATTTTAAAATGGCTTATTATATGTGTGGGGTTTCTATCAGAATTGTTTTGGCCAAAACCTTTCCGATAGAAACCCTTTCAGCCGAAACTGTCTAGTTGGCAACCAACTCAACATTTTTCAAAATTTTCTGAAACTTTCAACTTTAACTAAGTATTTCTTGAGTTAGAATGATTTTTTTTCAAAAAAGAAAAATAACCTCTTGTAGAGCTTAGAGTGGGGAATCCAAATACATAATTTTTTAAATATTTTTATTAGTTTTAATATATTTTTATTTTTGAAATAATGCAAGTAGGTTCTTAAAATTAAAAAAGAGGCAGATTAGAAATTAAAAAATAATAGTAAAACATATTAATTTTTTTTAAAACTTATATGGGGCAGTAGAGGAGAGAGTCTTCTTCAAAAGGGTATAATTTTTTTTTGAAAATGATAAAAAAAATTGAAAATAGTTGACGGCCTGTGAAAATTTTTAAATTCTGACATGTTTGACTTAAAAACGTTATTACAAGAAAAATATACATCAAAATTTGATTTTTTTTTCCATGTAGAAGATACTGAAGTTACCTGTTTGGAGAAAAACAAAATTAGAGAAAAATGATTTTTTTCAATTTGTTTCTTGACGGCCCGTGAAGTCACTCTTTTATGAAATTTTCAACATTCCAAAATTTGTCCTTAAATTGATAAAAACATAATGAAAACTTTTTTTTTAAAAATTGCAAGAATAAACTTCATCAAAAGTTCTACATTTCATTAGTTTACACCATTTTGAAATTCAAAACATAAAGACCACTTTTATGTGGTCGAAGTTCAAAATTGTTTTTGCTGTTGGCCGATTCCTTTATAAAGTTTGACACAGGTTTGTGATTTTACCCTCAAGTGAAATAGAATATAGAGTGGTAAAGGAATAAATTTGGATATGAAATATTTGACTTGAGCTTGGTCATGCATAATATTTTTCAACTACATTATATTGCAATAATCAAAGTCTTATAAAAGTTGTAGACATTCTAGTTTTTCATGACAAAATAAAACATATCAAAATTAACGTTCAACAAATTTGAGACCTTGTTCAAGAAAAAATTGTCATTTATAATTTTATCTTAATGAAGAAAAAATAGAAAATATATTTACAAATAATATGTAAAAAGCTAATATTTTAAAATTGTGAGGAATTCTTAACATGATAGATGTGAATATTAAAGAAGGATAGGTGTATAATTTTCCCTTCTTCTTTATACCTTGTGTATATTGGTCTAGCCAATATTAAGGTTCTTAAGAAAAAATGAGATTCTATATGATCTTAGATAATCTAAGAAATTTTACCATCCAGATCAATATTACTATAGTTCATTTTGCTATTTGTTTCCTACTATTTTAATTTTTTATTGTCCTGTTATTTTTGGGTATTTTAAGCCTTATAGTTACATTCTTCTTGAATAAAGGCTAGGAAGGAAGATTATTATTAGGTATAAAGAGGAACTTAGTTTAGATCTACGACCCTTTCCATTTTCTTATCCTAAAATTTTAGTGGATTCTTGTTGTCTCAGTGGTTTCCTTATACTTCATGATGTAATGAACATTTTTTTTTACATAAATACAAATTATTATTTTTGAATATTATATGGAATTTGATGGTTTTAAACTCATGTGATTGAGTGTTCTTTTAAATATATAGCATCATTTTTTGTTCTAGTTGTGTAAAAACACATCGAAAAGGCGACTAGTTAACCAATGGTTTATTTTTCTTGTAGCACAATATTCATTCTTGAGACTAGCTATCCTTAATCTCTCTAAGTGTTGCTCTATTTTTATTCATTACTTGTAATTAGAGATGAATATTAATAGTTTATGGTAATTAGTTCATATTTATCTTGCATTGTACTTCATTATTCATCTATACAAGCATTGTAACTATGTAGTTACCCTCCAAAATAAACTTTATCATGGTCATTCCAAATATTGGCAACAAATTATTAATAAAAACCTTGTTATGCAACATTTCACCCCCCTTGATTCATCTTTAAATTTGAGAATTTATTCCCTAGAGACTTTGGGGAGATCCTAAATCCCACTTTGAAAGAGAACTCATCCTTTTGATCCATAAGTTTTTGGCTTGGGCCATTTTGTGACGAAATAGGATACAGATAAAGCCTTTTGACACACATACTAGAACTTCCACTATTTTATAATTCCTCAATTCCATTGGTTGGTTTGGTAGATTTAGATTAATATGGATAGCAATATATAGATGATAAAAACCTCTATTGCTAGCTATTTTTTTCAACTTTGATTAGGCCTCATTACATTGAGTAGAAAAAAAAACTACATAATTTTTTTCATGTGAAATAGGATATAGAGTGGCAAAAGAAGAAATTTTGATACGAAATATTTGACTTGAGCTTGGTCATGCATAATACTTTTCAACTACATTATATTGCAATAATCAAAGTCTTATAAAAGTTGGAGACAATCTAGTTTTCATGAAAAAATAAAGCATATCAAAATTAATGTTCATCAAATTTGAGACCTTGTTCAAGAAATCATTGTCATTTATAATTTTATCTTAATGAAGAAAAAATAGAAAATATATTTACAAATACTATGAAAAAAGTTAATATTTTGAAATTGTGAGGAATTCTTAACATGATAGATGTGAATATTAAAGAAGGATAGGTGTATAATTTTCCACTCTTCTTTATACCTTGTGTATATTGGTCTAGCCAATATTAAGGATCTTAAGAAAAAATAAGATTCTATGGATCTTAGATAATCTAAGAAATATGACTATTCGAATCAATACTACTATACTTCATTTTGCTATTTGTTGAATCCTAGTATTTTGATTTTTTATTTTCCTATTATTTTTTGGGTATTTTAAAACTTATAGTTGCATTCTTATTGACTAAATTGGCATGTGAAATGTCAGTAACGAAGTCATGTGCAAGTTTCGAGAAACTCTACCAAAGTAGATATCTAAAAAAAAGTTCATGTGTCATGTATTAAAAATTGTATGCTTCAAGATTCATTTTTAAACATAGAAATTAGAATGTATATTATAAAATATTACTATGAAAATATTTTAAATCATGTTTATATAAAATTCCAACATTAGATGGGTTTACATCAAATCTAGTATAAGTTATATAAAAATTCCATAAGAAATATAATCCAACATTTACTTAAAAGTAGTAATGCATACTAATTTAAAAATTCATAAAGGGTAGTAACAATATAATATGTTTATTAAAGAGTAGAAATATATTTTCAAAAATATAAATATATTTTAGTAGGAGTGTAGATTTAATGAACATCACTTATGACTTAAAATGACTACTTTAAATCTTATTTTTGACTTTCGAATGACAAAAAAACTGCCTTTCTATATTTTAACCAGATCAATAAGAACTTTGAGTACTTGTTGCTTGACCCCCTTGTTATGATATGAAAATCCATCTCCAAATATATAAAATATTTGAACTCCTCTGCCAAGATTGAAGTATAAATTCTGCCAATCAGGTAAAACATTATTTGGATTCAAAAATTCCCATGTTAATTCCTTAAGCAATCGGTCAAGAAGGTTATTGATATGACTTAATGCCTCTTCTTCTGACTATAGTGTACTGGTGTTGCAAAAAAGTGCATGGCTAATTTTTCTTCTAAATTGATGCAAAATTTTAGAACAAGACAAACAATATAATTTTAAGATTTATTTATATTATATTGTCGTGTTTCTATTGGATCTAACAATTATTAGAATTCCATTGAAGGAGGTTTATAGAAATCTCTTCTACTCATTTTTTTTTAATTTTTCACTTCCAACCTTCATCTACTTTTTTCATCGTGGATCAAGAAATATACAAAACTCTAATGCTATATTAAAATGGTGATCACACATATTATAAATTACACCATTATCACAGATACACAACATGTAATATACTTTATTTATGAGGATTAGAAAAGAGCACTGGTATTACAATTTTCTTGCATTTGCTCATAAAGTCATTTTCCTACCATAAATTTCCTATAGAAAACTTCCTAACAACAAACTTTGTAACTTATTATTTATTAAATTTACTAACCTGCTAACTTTTACTATTATTAGTAATAACTATACAATGATGTGTTGACATTCAAGGGATATGAGAACACAAATTTTAGTCAAAAAGAAAGAAAAAATATAGCAAGGTTCAGTGTCACAGTTGCTCATCTCCACCTCCTAAAGACATTATAAAGTTCATTTTCTCAAAATTTGACATATAAGTTGTAGTATTATTCAAGGATTGATTGTTACCTCAATTTTCTATTAATTTTTACCCTATGATGTGCTTATTGGGTAAGGGAAATACATTAATTTATTGTGTTTAATGAGTTAAATTTGATCATAGATTTTATTGGTTAATGAATGAGAATTCATATTGCCTCTTTAAGCTCCAAATTCTCTTTCTTCCACTTTTTGGAGTCTAAGTCTAACTTATTTTTGATAGACTCATTGAATTGTGTAGTATGTGTTGGGACTCAAATTGTCATGCTAAAATATTCTTCAGTCCCTTCCTAATTTAGCATTTTTGACCCATTTACTAATAATTGATCTAAGATATTTGATCATGGGTGGTCTTTTTTCCAAATCTCTTAGTATAGATGGGTCAAGAATGAAAAATTAGGCCCATCTTCTTTTTGAAGTTTTATAAAATTTACTAAGGAGTTAAAGTTATGCTTTTATAGGTTTTTTCTCTCTATCTGGCCCAAGTGTTGTTTAGATGCTTTCCCACATGGTGATATTAGTTAGGTTTTCCTGCATAGGTGTAGTTCAGTTATTGACCCTCACAAAAGGTTAAAAATAGAAAAAGTGACTAAGTGTCAGATTTCTTGGGGCCCATCGGTCATATGAACCTCCCCTTTGGCCTACTTCCATTTGGTTGACTTAAATTTTTCCACATGCTTTAAATTTAAGAGTCATTAGCTTGCAACTATCAACCTATATTTTTTGGTTGGCTTCCAATCTTGTGAAACTCTTTTGTTGAAATGAACAAGTCTATTTTTGGTCAGTTCACTTTGATTTTTCCACTTTGTAGGAAAATGTTTCACTTCTGATTTTGCAAGAATTTCCATGCGAATCATGTTGGTTTTGGATTTCAGTTATCTTTCCACATTTCCACTTGCCAATAGATTCCTTGCATGCATAGTTAACTTCAAAAAATTAGCTAAGTAAAATATTTACAAGTGGATGGAGCTTAGCTTCCTGCACCTGCTCGACGACATCAACTTCCTCATGCATAATTTTATAAGTTAACTTCTTCTTTCCATTAAACTTGTCTCATTCTCTTCCTTTCTTCATGTAATTATTTTTGAAAAATTTCTCCATTCATTTAAACTTCCACTTCCGAATTTCTTTATCTGGTTCAAATTCCTTCATCTGCAAGCCTTTTTTTATCCCATTTTCCCACATCTATACCTTGATAATGTCATGCTAATGGCATGCCAATTTTCTTACATCATCATGATGTCCCCACATTTAGAGCCCCCACAGTCCATTGATGACATCATCCTAACATTATTGTTGAGACATTTCATTGAAACCAGATATTCTATGAGTATTGTGGATTTAGTGGGTTCACTTGGATGACTTTCTCCCCAGAAAAAGAGTAGTTGGGTGCCATTATTACCAAACAACTTCACCTATCCCCATTTTTTCATTGATAGCTCTTTGAGGCAAGTTGTGACCTATATGTGTTACTATTTCATACAAACTCTTGTCTCTACCTACCTATACTTATGATGATGCTTATTTCAGCTACCAAGAGTTATTATAGAGGCTTCCCATCAATTTACAACATTTATTTTGGGGGGAATAATTCCCAGGCATTGATTTTGAAATGGATATAATGTTTAATTTCAGGATTTTCTCCTATTACATAATTTTATTATTTTATTGGCCTATTGTTATAATAAATTCATTATTGGATGACACAAGTAGAGCATAGTAGAAGAATATTTAGAAGGGAAAAATTTATAGAAAATTAGTTGCAGACTAGTAGTAAGGAGGTAAGGAATGTTTTCTAACTATAAAAATAATGTCATTTTTAGTATTATGTGTCTAGCAACAAGTATTTAAACTCAAAAAATGTATCATTTTGAGATGTTTTCTTCAACGTATTTATTGTTGTGAATGTATTTACCATTAGAGGAATTTGACAAGTTCTAAGTCTATTATAAATATTTTGCAACATCTCTTTCAAGTACATTTTCATATGGGTTTGGATAGTTTATTGATGGATTACTAAGAAAATAATGATAAAAATGATATTTTTTGTTATTTAAATAATATGATCAACTGTAATTTTCTTCTTTTCTTTCTATTATCCCTTGCTTATTATGACTCTATTATCTTGGAATAGGAGCCTATCTATTGCATGTGTTCCAATCACCCACACATAAATAAAATCTATAAAATTAATTATTTTTAGTTCCAATTTGTGAGTTCATGGTATCATTGTTTGAAAGGATAAAGAAAACCATTAGATCTATGAATCATGAAATTTACCTCACCTTGCAATTGTTTCCAAGGTGCTACATGAACTATATAGGGGTTAAAGATAACTATTTTTTAGTCCAATGACAATATTAGGGGTTGATTAAATAGGTTGGGTTTAGCTATCATTTGGTTTATTATTTTTTTTATCATAGGTGATATCAATAACTATTAAGGTATACCCATAGGAATAACTTCCTAAATTGTTTAAGTTGATATCAAAGTGTAAAAGATAAAACCCATAGGAATAACTTCCTAAATTGTTTAAGTTGAGCTCAAAGTGTAAGAGATAAAACCCACTCTCTTTGAGTTATCATGGAGTCCTCCATAATTTTGTTGATGAACTATTTTACCCAAAAGTTGACAAGCATGGACTTGTGAGGAGAATTTTTTCTTTAGGAAGTGGATAATTAAATTTGAGACCTAATAGTATGGACTGCAATTTTTTTTTCACCTAACATTGGAACATCTCCCTCTCTCCTCACAATTAATTGACCAAGAAGCCCCTATGTTTCATAATTAAATTTTGGTTTATCATATCTAGGAGCCATTCAAATATGGAAAATGGATTAAATTTATCATTTTCCATTTAATTCAAGTTTTACCTCTTATATTTATTACCTTTTGATCTTTATTTAATTAAAAAATATTTTATGGTAGTTTGGGATCTTTGAAGCAATTAAATTTATTCAATTTCTAGTAAATGAATAAAGAATTGGCTAAAAGTACAAAGTTGTGTCACACTTTTATAAAGAAAATGACCAACATTCATCCAAATTTTAAACTTGAATCACTACAAAGTGGCATATAGTTTTGAATTTTGAAATGCTATAAACTAATAAAATATGTATTTTTTAATTTATATTTTTCATTTGTACTTTTTTTTGTAAAAAATAAAATATTATTTGAATATAGCTTCTTATAAATTGACACTATTATTTGTTTGATGATAAAATATTGACAAATGAAGTTATATGAGACGTCACCCTTTATATAGTAAATCTTATTCTTTTTTCCTTCGATTTTTGTGTGTATTGATAAATTGAAACTTCAATGCATGGATTTACTTTTTTCTAATTTTGATAAATACATTTTTAAAAATAAATATTAAAATTTGTGTGTATTAAAAGCATAACTATTTCTACTTGATTCCAAATTTCATATTAAATATTTATCTAAAATATTAAAAAATATGCCATCTTGATATAAAAACTTTTATCTAGTGCATCATATTTTTTTCAATTTTCTTTAATAAGTTTTACTAGACTCCTTTTTGGATCCACAATTTTGGGAGATCTAATTAGTTATTTATATCTCTTTTTGAGATTCTTTTATATCTCTTTTTGAGACTTTTTATATCTCTTTTTGAGACTCTTTTATATCTCTTTTTGAGACTCTTTTAGGGTCTAGAAATCATTTCATTACAACATAATTATACACATTTTTCAGCTTGAAGATTCTATTAAATTTTATGATTTTGTTAAATTTTGAAATCAAAGGATCATTCTTGTTGTTTTCACGAATTATTTTTTGATCTTGGTGATGGTACACTTATTTTGTTTTCCTAAATTGAATAATCTTGTGAGATATATTATTTATTGCATTTGCATAGAGTTCTGCTTCAAATCTATGCATAAAAATAGAGGTTTGATTGTATGTAGCTTGAAATTTTTTAAGTTATATTTTCCTTAGATGATTGCATTAATATTGTGAGTGATTGTGTGAAATAATGATCTTTGCAATATTGGTTTATTGATCTCATCCAACCATTTAAATATGGAAAATGGATTAAATTTATCATTGTCTATTTAATTCAAGTTGTACCTCTCATCTTTATTATCTTTTGATCTTTTTTTAATTAAAAAATCTTTTATGGTAGTTTTGGGATCTTTAAAGAAATTAAATTTGTTTAATTTCTAGTATATGAATAAAAAAATAGGTAAAATTACAAACCCGTGTCACACTTTTATAAAGGAAATGACCAACATTCATCCATATTTTAAACTTGAATCAATATAAAGTGGCATATAGTTTTTGAATTTTGAAATGTTATAAATTAATAAATATATATTTTTTATTATATTTTTCGTTTGTATTTTTTTTGTAAAAATTAAAATATTATTTATATATAGTTTTTTTTATATAAATTGACACTATAATTTGTTTGTTGATAAAATATTGAAAAATGAAGTTATATGAGAAGTCATCCTTTATATAGTAATATTTTTTCTTTTTTCCTTCAATTTTTTTGTGTGTATTTATAACTTGAAACTTTAGTGCATGAATTTATTTTTTTCCAATTTTGATAAATACATTTGTAAAAATAAATATTATTTTTTTTCTATATTAAAAACATAACTATTTCTACTTGATGCCAAATTTTATATTAAGTATTTATCTAAAACATTTTTTTCTGATGAATAGGCAAATATCTATATTAATATATAAAGATAGAATACATATTCACAAAAAAAGATGGGTGGTAAGAAGGCACACCCCGAGAGTCACATGGGCACCGCCCAAAAAATCAAAACACAGAGTTACTTGGGCCTAGCCTAAAATTCCATAATAACAACAAAAAAATAAAATAAAAGGCCATCAAGCAGCTAGAGCAGTGCCAACAAAGCCAGGAGGGTATCTGCCATCCATTTTTTCCCCATACATCAACGAGGTCAGGAGTGACGTCAGGAGGAGGACCCCAACCATCATCAACTTTCTTTTCTTTTTCTTTATCTTCCTCGCGCTGAGCTGAGATTGCAAGTGCTAAGTGCAGAAAACTCTTATCAGAGCCCAACCAACCACAACCGCTTCCAAGCCAACTAGAGCCACTGCCAGGAGTGTTATGAGATGGCCACCCAAAGCCACTTGATGGTCTGGTGAATGCTATCCCTGTAGAGTGTTTGCACAAGGTGGGAATTCATGGGCCCAAACACTGGTGAAAGGACCGGAAGTGGTACCCAGACATGCCCCTTTTATAAATTAAAATCCAAGGATCAGCTATATGTGGCTATCACTGCATTTTCCTATGATTTATCTAAAAAATTAAAAAACATGCCATCTTGATATGAAAACTTTTATCTAGTGCATCGTATTTTTTTCAATTTTCTTTAATAAGTTTTACTAGTATTTTTTGAGATGATAATCAACCTAATATTTTGGTGTCGATAACCTACTTTTAGTAAAAATAAAAATAATAATTAAAATATCAAAAAATATGTATTGTTAAAAACTATACTTATGGATCTGCAAAAGTGTATTTTTATATTTTAGAAATAATGTTATATACATGTGAGTAGGAGTTGTTGAAACATAATTTTTTTTAAATAATTAAATTATTTTTTGTTAAAATAGCCTCAAAGTGGTGCTACATTTAGATTTAGCACACAATTTTGGTCAAAAAATTAGTGTACATATCTAACTTAGCTACAATGAATCTAGCTAGATCATATGTTTGATGAAAATTGATTTTTAGTTAAAATACCTAAATTCACTTGTACTGACCAATAAGTTGGGCATCAAGCATAACACAACTTTCTTGATAGTAGAGATATGTGTTTCATGAGTGTCTAGCATAACACAACTTGTTAGCCTTGTGGAACCCATCATATTT
This sequence comes from Sequoiadendron giganteum, assembly GCA_007115665.2. Lineage (NCBI taxonomy): Eukaryota > Viridiplantae > Streptophyta > Pinopsida > Cupressales > Cupressaceae > Sequoiadendron > Sequoiadendron giganteum. Next base: position 920,934,247 of record CM021100.1, read on the forward strand.
CATGGACACCTGGCATAATGCAGCTTGCTAGACAATAGATCCATGTGGCTCATGAGTGATTTGGCATAACGTAACCTGCTAGTCCTCATGAGAACATTCCTTTCTCTAAGATTTATTTGATGGATGATGTTTTGTATTTGAGACTAATTTAAGACTGAGGTCTCTTTACCTTATTGAATTGAATCCTTTTAGTAATAACCTTGTGTTTTGTTGTGTTTATTTCATGTATCCTTTGTGTTTGCATCGTGTTTGGTTCATGTTGTCATCGTCACTATGTTATGTTATGATATATTTCTTCATCATGTATGTTTGTGTATGTTCTTTTGTTGCATTACATACATGCATGTTCCTTTATGCTTATGTTGATTTGCCATGGGATCTTGAATCCTAGGGGATTGTGCATCCCCCTAGATTCACAGTCACCTTATCTCTTCAACATTTAGACAATCAAAACCCTCTTGACATATCTTATACTTTAGCGTGATTTTGAGCGTAATTTCATACTCTCACTAAAGTGGGGGCTAAATATAGCATCGTAAATTGTCACCCTTGAGAATTTCACACTATTTTTTTCTCCCCCTAAGTGTTTGGACCTATTTGAACACCTGATTTCCTAAATTATGCATTCTATAGCCCATTTGTATAATTATCAAGAAACTCCATGTGGAAAACCAATGCATATATTTAATATTTTACTCTTGAAACTTTGAAATTTTAAAAATAGGGACAAGACGAAGTAGCCCTAGGCTACTTAGTCCCCCTATTTTTCTATCAAAATTGAATATGTCAGAGTAGAAATTTTATTATTTAAATTTCAAATATCCAATGTTGGCTATCGAGATTTAATTTTTTGGAAATTATAATAATTGCATATAAAATACATAGTTATTTCATCAGTTGAAAGATATCTAGCAAATTATGGAAATTATTAGAGAAATTATGATCAAGAACATTATCAAGCAAGTCAAGAGTAGCATTTCAATATCAAAGCATCATGTCAAAGTGTATGTAAATTTATTAATTTTTATGTTATCATATTGTTTGTGAGATCTGAACCTTGTAGGTCATCAAGAAAATCAAACAACTATAATCAAGCTTTGAGGATATGTGCCTGACTTCATTCCTTCAAGGATGCTATTTTTGAGAGGTGAATTGTAGGTTATAGTTGATTCATCATTCATTTATCATTTATCTCTTTCATTGACATTGCCATTGTGGAGGTGGAAACACCAACATGAGGTTTGACTAAGGCAAGCCTCTATATGGCACAACCCTTCCTCTCTCTTTGAATGTGCAGGTTTCAAATTTGAAGAATATTGTGAGAATATTAAAGGTCATTCATTCATTTTTGCAATCAAACCCTACACCTTGACAACAAACAAAAACTCAGTTACAACAATATTCGATAGTGATCTGATAGTGTGACAAGTGGAAACAAAAGACTCTAATTTGATACCAGAGGACTGTAAAATAGATCTAAAGTTGCTCAACTAGGAAAAAGTCACCCTAGGTGACTTGGTCCTCAATTTTTAGCCCTAGATTCATATGACAAGTGCATAGTATTCTAATTAGTTTGTTTTTGAAGTCAATTTTTTTCTATGATTTTGTGTGTCTATTGTATTTACATTAGAATAGGTATTTGTATCATTAGCCTAGTCATTTAATTGTATTTAATTCCAAATTCCATTTTAGATTTGGTCAAGGGTAGGTTGACTCACCTTTCACGTTGCAAGTCAGTCCTAAATGTTGTCCAAATTCATCAAACCCTCACTACCTCAAATCTTAAATGAAATGTTGCGGAAAATAAACCATTGAAATCTTAGTGTGAGAATTCTAGGGTTTCACTTTTTCTCCATTTCAACAAGGAATTTTTATGAGGTTGTAAGAAAATTCTACATAGATCTAATATGGCACATTTTGGAAATGTAGTACACACCAAGTGCTAAATTCATAACCATCCTATTCATTTTTTCTACAAATCCATTTTGATAGTGAGTGTCAAGATTAATATACTATATATGTATAACTTTGTTCTTGCATGATTCCTTGAAGTGACTGGAGGTAAAATATCCTTCATTATCTAACATTTTATTAAGTTTAATTAAGTAAACATATTTTACTTTTAGGTAGATAATAATGACATGTGCTATCCTTGATTGAAGTTAATTGGCGCCACCTCTTTTTATTAGTCCTTGATTGAAGGTAATTAGGTATAATCTCTACCTTAGTAGGTATCACCACTATCTCCTCTTATTAAATCCTCTCTTATGTGAAGTTAACTCTAATCCTCTTGGAGTTTATGACTCATATTACAAAGAGGTTATGAATATAGATGTTTGATTTTCAATAGCTAATGAGAATGCAATTCTTGTCACTTGAATTGTCAAAGTTTGGTTTTAAATAGATAATTGTGATTGTAATAAATTTTATTTCCAAAGGTTTTGGGTGGAGTTTTTTAGGTTTATTCTAAACTCTACACAGTATTCAAGCCAATTGGTTAATACATTAGTTCTATCCTCATCGCTAGTTTTTTAATATAAAATTTTATCTTTTGGGAAAAAATTATTTATTGGTATTTTTCTAGGGGCTGAGTAAATTTGTACTCTCTAGTATGTCTAGATATTCCAAGAAACTTAGCTTTTCCTTTTTCTTCATCCAAATTGGATAACCAAAGTCCAAGCTATCAAAATTTAAATGTTGAAATTTATTTCTATTTTCTGCATATAATTTTTTTTGGAGGTATTTAGGAGGGAAAGAGTCTAATATTGCATCCATAATGGAAAAAATATAATGATTACTTATCAATTTTTTTAATATCAAACACTTCTCTTGGATGCCCAAAATTTTCCTCATGTTCTAGTCACACAATTTTTGAGATACTACATAATAATTTTAAAAAATATATAATAAATTTTATAAAATATTACATGTTTATAATAATAAAATCTAAAAATATGGTAAAAACCTTTAGTGAAGCACTTAAATAACTTCAATAAAGTTAATGAGTGCTTCCCTTCTTTTTGAAAGTCAATGAACACATATGCTTTGTACCCACATCATGTAGTACAATACCTACACCTTGAAACTTGAACTTTGTACCACCTTAATGTTAGAATAAAATAGGAAAATCACATAATTAATTAATTAGGTCTCCCTTTTACTCTTTCATACTAAAGCTAAACTTAGACATTTGATGTTTTTTGTCTCATAGCATGGGATGATGACTTCTTTCTATTTGTGACAATTTTTTATTTTTCTTTATGACTTTTATATTTTGTGGATGCTACTATTTTTCTATAGTGTCGCTTTCTATATCATGAGGCCATTCAATTTTTTTGGTGAGATTTTTCTTGCTACGACAAGGGAGGTGTTGGGAGCACCAATTTTTATATTGGCTATCAATTTTATTATTGTTAGATACCATCTCTATTCATTGGAACAATATCAATGGTAATTCATGCCAATAAACAACCTAGAGAAAATCACTTCAATTCATTTTTATAATGTTTTCAAACACAAAAATTATCTTTTGACATTCGTGAGTGATTTTTCAACTATATTATAATCTAATAGTTTTAGGTGACATTTCACAATTTTTGGGTGTCCTTGGGAAGTTTATCAACATACAAAGTAACTTTATGGAATGATTAGGGAATATTCTAGAGGGACAAAATATTTTGTTTGCTGACATTAGCATGATGTTTGCTTGTATTGATGACCATTAGATTGTCGTCAAGACTTAATTTTCCCTAAAGGAGATATTTTTATTTTTTGCATAACTTGGACATATAGTGTAAAAAGTTGGTAAACAAGATATTGTTAGAAAGTTGGTTTGATGTAATTTTTAGTGGTGGAGGTATTATTATTAGATTTTTCTATTCATACACTTTGTTTTCTATCAAAGTGATATCATCTTTTTTGGATTTTGAACTCATAAATTTTTCTTGCATCTTCATTTTTTATGATTCTTTTGTTGTTGAAAAAGTGTTAAAGATCTCTTTAGATCTATCCATGCATTTTTTTATAGAATCTACCCCACCACTTTTTATTTAGTTTATAATTATTTCACATTATAGTCAATTAATTGGACATATTGACACTTGAAAATGTTTTATTTGCGTGAGATGACTTCATTTGAGGTATTCTATATGTATTGAGGTTATTGGTCTCTGATTTTATTGTTTGATGAGGTATTGAATTAGTTTTTCTATTCATAATTTTATGGTAATCTCATAAAAAATAATTATGTATCTTAGTTAAATGACATCTTGACACATCTTAGGTAGATTAATATTTTTCCTTTATTTTTGGAATCATTCCTAAACTAGACACATCAAGGAGTAGATCAAAATTTGATAATATCATTGGTCATGTTATAGGATTGATTTTTTCTAGTGTTGATCTTGACACTATATGTGTTGTACCGAACATTGATTGTCCCCACACACTTTGGACTATAATTTTGGAGATCCAAGGAGACCCTCATATCTCTCCATTCCTAGAGGATCCTAATAAAATTTGTCCAAATTTAATTGATGATGTGGATTACACACCATTTGATGATGATACTTTGAACTTGATCTTGAGTTTATCACAGGTCTTGCATGTTCTAATGGTTCAAAGACTTGTCTGAGCCTTTCTCACACTCTTCTTATTGAGATAAAATATCCACTTTCTTTTATTCCTAATGTGATTAGTATCACTACATCTTTAGATCCTATTGTTTCAATGTAACAATAAATTCATTCTCTTTTAGACATAGTACTTTGGATTCATATCTATCATCATGCAAATCATCATTTTTTATGGAGTCTCATATTACAAATTTGGAGGATACTAATCTCCTCTTCCATGAAAACCCCATCATCACTATTAACACATCATCATTGTTTTTGGAGCTTGTTCTACATTAGTCTTCATAGACTATAAATTAAAATCTCTCGATTTTAACATATAGATATTTTGAAATTTTTTCACACACATTTAGATTTGGATTCCCTATTCATCCAACTTATGAGAATGACTTCTGAAATCACTAGTGGATCAATTTATTCATAAGGGGATACATATTGTTTGCAAGAAGTTGATTGTATTATTTCTTCATGATTTCATCATTGATACAAAAGCTAATTATGTTTTGGGGGATTCATAGTATCATCTTCTCTCTCTTATTGGGGGAAACTCATTATACTTATGTGACAAAATAAGTTATTGGGGGGTCATATTGAGTCCTCCTTTCCTTCTTTCACTAGTACATGTTTATGCGACGAGGATTGTTAGGGTGGACTGATTAAATTTGACTCATGATGAATCAAAGCACAACTTTGCCAAACATACCTACATATACAGACAAGATCATTCAAAATGGAAATCTAAACTAAGCATTTAATTGAAAATGAAAGCTATAAACTACATAAAAATAGTTAAATTCCTAACCTAGCCCATCTAAAACTCATCTTGTTTTAGAATTGGTGTCATGTTGATGTGAAACGATGACCCTTTCCCAATCCTGTGATTAGTGAGCCTGTTTTAGTCGATTCTATGGAAGACAATCGATGAAACCATTGTGAATGATGTATGAAAACCTAGTTTATGCAAAAATGAACATGATGCAAGCTAAGTCACCATGATTTCATGCTACAAATGATCTAATTTTTCTATTTCTAAACTAATCTAAGCTAAGATTATTCTAAAAGATGAAAACCCTAATTCATATATAAACTAAGATGGATGCATGTAAGTCATTAATGGATGTTCTAAGATATTATGCAATTAAAATGAACTAAAATAAGCTAAAAGTGAGAAAAATATAAATGTGGATGCAAGTTAATTCAAGAGAATAAGTTTTCAATTGAAAGATGGATCCATTTGTCTCCAAATAGTGACCTGTTTATAGGAGAGAAAATAAGAAATGGAGGGTTGAGATCAAAAATCTTAATCAATGATTCTGGATGAATGGAAGGAGAGGCATGGATCATGGATTCTCATTAATGGATGAGAATGCATGATGGAATTTAATCAAGGGTTCACATTTACTTCAAAAAAATAAAATTGACCTACACACACAGGTCAAATGTAATGCCCCACCACAAAACCCTAGAGGACAACACACTACAACACATAAAAATAGAACAATTTTTTTTTTGAAGAGAAATAACAAGAATTGATAAACGTATCTAAACATACATAAAGTTAAGTTATGCCAACTAATTCAGAACATTGGGATTTCCACCAAGGAGCTACGCCCAAGAAATTGAAACTTCAACAAGACTGTGATCCGCCATCTTGAACTGCATTCAGGTATCTTTGACGCACTAAGAAGTTCCTCAAGATATGATATCTTAGAAGTGACTCCTCAAGATACCTAAACCTTGGAAGTCACTCCTCAAGATATGATATCTTGGGGACCTCTCAGTCCAAGTCGATGCCCTCTAAGGTTTAATGACTACATTACTCATTAGGATCGAGACATACATCTCCAAATAGTAACATCAGAATAAGCATCATTAATGAGTACATTAAATCCATCAAATTATATGATCTACCAATACAAACCATCTATATCATATTAATAATATATCACATTCATGATCTTTGCAATTAACTAACATATGCAAGATACATTATTTGCAATATCCAATAAGAGAGAGAGAGTTCAACAATTAATCACAACATTACATCATTATAATAGTGCTTTCCTGAGATCAAAAGGGGAGAGTATACATTTGAGTACAATACATGATACAACTAATTATAGTTCATTACAAGGACATGAAATATAATCCACTCGAGTTGGAACTAGTGCATAAGTCCACCCACCAAGAGTTGCTGCCACACGCACGAACAACCACAAGGGACCCAATGGAGATCAAGGCACATTCCATCCGACCATGTGGAACCCTAAGGTCCACCTGCCATGCTAGGAGATAACACCTAGTCCCCACAACAACAACAAGATGAACATAAACTAACATATAACAAGGCTAACAAAGGATAACTAACACAACAACAACTTAACAATACACAAATGCATACATTGCTTCCAGTGGGAATAACATATCAAATGAAGAGAAAAAGTAAGGGAATACTAGCTTGCAAAGGGAAGCATGCCATCACATGGTCCTGACATGGGTTACCCTGGCAAACTATCACTAGCCACCGACCCCCATCCATGGTTACCTTGATAGTATCTCACTAGCCGTTAGACCCATAGGGTGACACATGCAAAACCAATCTTCCTTTCATGAGCTCAAGGAAGTGGTCTTGCCAACCAGGCCTTCTCAACCCATCCTTAGCCTAAATGAGTGCTACAGGCATGGGTGAGGCACTCACTTATCTTGATTAATGTGTGAACTACCCAACCTCCTAATTCATTTTAAGTTATCACTGAGTTAAGAAACTCCCATATGGGTTACCTTGGCACCACTTTGTGCTCCAAAACCCATTGAGAGCCACTCCCCCTACTAGAATCTAGAGGACCCAATAAAACCAATAGGGTAAAACCATCATGCATGTAAAACGAAACCCATAAAAGTACAAATCTTGAGCCACACTTTACAAGAACAATATTAATCACTTCAAGGATCAAACACAATGGTTCAACTAATAAAATTTCAACCAATAAAATATTACCCCAAACCTCTGGAAGACTTCCAAATCCATAAAAAAACAAAAAAGACTCCCATAAAGGATATTCACAATCAACATCCCATCTTACAAGAATTTTACACAATAAGACATAAAATCTCAACAACTATAAATTAAAGAGTTTACAAATCAACTAATACAAAAATAGGAGAGGACTACCACTCCAAGGATCGTTAAATTCATTTCTTTTTAAATGAATTCCATAGTGGTCTAAACATATGCTCATATAATGTATCATTCTTTTTATCATGAATTATTTCCAATTTCATTATCCAAGACAATGATTCACTCATGGAAAAGAAGAAAAATACTTTCCTATTATTAAAATAAAACACAACTGTCTAAGTATAGATTTTTACACATATAAACATATATATGTATATATATACATTAATATTGAAAATAAATGTCATATAATATTATTACCATTAGACTTCTATTCATATTGAATTCAAAATGCAAGATACAATAGTGAATCAATCAAATACATAATTTCAAAATGTATATATATATATATATTTATACATTTATTTTAAATTGAATGTGAAAACGTATATATATCGATCTACATAGTCATTCAAATTATCTACATGTCGTTTTCAACGAATACCAATAAATTTAATATATATATATATACTATTGATCTTTAGCGCAAAGCCACATCCATTGATTACTCTTTACAATACAATGAATATCAAATTTCTATCTCACAAAATTCTAATCGAGATAAAAGACAATGAAGGTTAGAAAATATGACACATTACGCAGAGCCATCAATTGCTAGATAATTGTGTATCCAACGACTAAGGCATAAAAAAATCTACCACAAGGAATCATTCAGTATTAATGAATGCATAAAATGATATCATAAATATAAAAATCACATGCCAAAGACATTTGACTTTCAAAGGCAGAAACCATCGAATAGAATTATCTTTATTTAATTACACGCAATAAATCCAATTTTAATTGTTTAATTAATTTATTTACTCTTTCATTTAATTTGTTTGCACAATACCATAATTAATGTATTTATTTTAATATTTCTTTATTAAACCATAATTTTAATTTATTTAAACCAAATGAAGACATTAATAATATTTTTTTGAATCAATATCTCAATTTCATTAAAGCATCTATTTTAATTATCAAAATGCCTTTTAATCACAATAATATTTTATTTTAATATAATAATCAATCAAGGCACTAATCCAGCAAATAACTCGAATGAACAAAATATCGAGCAGTACATGACCTCACAGTGAAACGCAAGGAAATACAACAACAACATCGACAAACCAGCTCAAATAGACAACACAGACAGGGTATGAAAAACAAATACTTATCCTCATCAAGGATGATGGATCAACATAGGGGACTAGATGCAATCTCCATATCAACAATCTCCATTGGGTTTAAGGCACACTCAAACCTGAAAATTCAGGTGGAGTCGATGCCTAGTACCTACAACCTACAACAAACCACACAATCAATCATGTACATAGTCAAACAATCAAATACACCGTGAGAGGAAAATCACATCACATGGCACTCACAAGTGAGTGATGTGACATTGTTCCCCCTCACCATAATACATCAACACACAAAAAATGAATGTTAACAATGTGATAAGATCATACATCATATAACCACATAATACTCATAGCAATAATAACCCACACCATCAATTAAACCATAAACTAGTCATGTCATATATATAAACATTAGTGATAAAAGCAACATCAGCTATCATCATAGTAATGAATCCATCATCGAACAATGTATCATAATGTCTAAATACAAATAAGTAGATGTCAGTAGCAGAAGGTAAATTGAGGGGAACTACATCAAAGGTGACTTGTTCAAAAGGTTGAAAGATAACTTGTAACTCAAGTTAAAAGGTAACTTGCATTTGAAGCCAAGTAAATATCCCTTTTTCAAATGATGGAGGAATGAGAATATTCTTTTGGAATATTCCTATGGGTGAGGAAAAAAGCATTTTGCAAATTAAAAAAATTCTTAATTGTGCAAAAAGAGGATAAGGAATATTCTATGGGATTATTCTTCTTTAGAGGAAAATTAGATTAATTGTTTAATTAAACAAAGTTTAATCACAACTAGGGGATTTTGGAGGAATAAAGTGATTTTCATTAAATTAAATGATTTAATGAATGAGAAAAGGATGAGATGACATTTATTTAAATAACTTGGGGTTATTTAATTAAATTAGAAGACTTAGGAAATTAAATTAAATATGTTGATTTATTTAATTTAATTAGATGAAATGTTAGCATGAAAGGGGGTGAATTAACTTGATTGAATTAATGAGGTTAATGGATGCAACTGATGTAATTAATTAAATAGCTAAGCTAATTTAATCAATTAAGCAAAAAGAGGATGGATTTTAGAGGAAATGATGTTAATAAACGTGTTTTGAGTGTATGATATCGATTATAACATTTTTAGTGTCTGCATTTTTCCCCTCTTTGAAGCAAGGTACCTGTTGCTTTGGTTCAAAAAATAATGCTCCCTAGATGGAAACTGCTGCTTAAATCAATTTTTTTTTTTTTCGATTTTTAGATGCCCCAGTGGAAGGATAAAGCTGATTCCCTGCCCCCTTGAGAAATTGGGCAATTTTTTTGAATTTTGGGTTGATTTCTTGATAAATATGGAAAACTTCCCCAAGGGATCCAAAAAGGCTCTGGGATGTAAGAATTATGCTAAAAATGCAAAATTAGGTCTAGTTTGGAAAAATTAGTGAAGGTGATGATAAACCTCAGTTTCAATGCAAAATTAGGGCAAAAAACCCTAATTTTCTAGCTTAAATAAGCCAAGAAGGGTCATTATCAATTCATTTGTGCATTCACACTTAAGAGATTCTTGCTGTTTTGAGATTTGACCCTCAAACCAAATGGCACGCTGCGAGATTCCCAGGCACATCTCCGATTGAGTTCGAGAGTTCTAGCGGATTCTAGGTGCTAGACCATCGGTATCTGATTCAAAACCTAATTTGAAATTTGAATTTTTGATGCATTTATGATGCTTTAAAATTTAGATTCTAGCTACGTCACTATATAGTGACGCCCAAACTAAAATCAACAACACCTTAATCAATTATAGTAATGCATATGTATATAGCAATGCTTTTCTTGATTTAAAGTTAGGGTTTCCATTTTTTAAATGGCAATGCATGCTTGTTTGGTTACACACTTACCAATTTAGAAATTAGGGTTAGGGTAGGCCAAAAGATAAATCATGACATCATCTTATCTAGCAATGCATTTCTTGATTTGAAATTTTAAATGCATTGAGAATCACTATTTGAAATTTGAATATAGCTACACTTTTGTGATTGCTGAGCTAGAAATTTCAAATAATTTCAAATTTTAATGCTTTCCTAACATCATGCACTTTGAGAATGTAGGAGATTATCCCACCATTGATGTCAAGGGAGCATAGGCCCATTGTATTGGAGAGGTTAGATGATCTATTAGAGTTACACTAGGAGCACATGGGAGAGATTAGTTTGTGGTATGTTGCATATGCCCCAGTGATTAGGAAACACTTGGCGATGATGATAGCTATGTGCGAGAGGTGGCACAGTGAGACCTCATCCTTTCACCTTTTGATAGGTGATGTGATAGTTACCTTGGAGAACATTTGGTGGATCCTATGCTTACTGATCCATAAAGATTGTGTGATCTACGATGTTGATGTCAGACTTGATTCCTGCCACAAGGTGATGGAGATGGAGGATATTGTGTTGGTTACCTTCTACATTGACCTCAAGTCCTACAGATGTCATGTTCCCACATTTAGATTGATTATTGCAGCCATTATTTCAAGGTTCGTGGCCACAGACAGATGCAATAGAGGATTTATCCCAGGATGGGGCTTAGCATGGCATCGGATGCTACATAAGACACTTTTTGCATGGGGGCCCATGATGCTGGCCTCCTTGTACCATGATTTACATGATTTTTTCTATTATGACGGTAGGGCCATTGGTGTAGGGGTCACTCTACTACATATTTGGGAATGGGAGCACATTGTCATGCTTCAGCCGATCGTTCAGATGGTCGATGTTGAGCTAAATGATCTGGTGATCAGGCGAGACAGGGTGCCATTACTCTAAGGCACACTGGATAGATTGGGCTCCTATATTGGAGACGAGTGATAGATGACATGATAGTTTTTCACTGGCGTCCATGGCTTCAGATGCCACCATGGTTTGATGACATTCAATAGTTGTTTTTCACTAGACAAACCCAAGATATGCAGGGTCAAGAGCATCATATTATAAAGAGATACCCTCCAGACAGGGTAGCACACCAGTTTGGTGATTTATACGATAGGCATGATGATGCATACAGGGCCATTTTTGCGAGATCATCCAGAGAGGTTTTGATATGGGGGCCAACCATTCCAACCCCAAAGGCCATTGAGAGCTTTAGACAGTTGGTGGCCCAACCTTGTGCATATGATTAGGGTTAGACATTAGCTCAGATCAAACCCATATATGATGCATGGTTCATCCCTCCACAGTGATTGACATATCCAGCAGGTGCCCCTCCCAGAGGGAGATCAAGAGGCAAGGGAGTTAGAGGTAGGGGACAGGGAGGCCAGGATGACCATGATGGATAGATTTTGGGGGCACCCTCAGTTGGACAACCACCTCAGGTACATCCACAGGTGTAGCTACAGGTGCAACCATAGGTACATCCATAGGCAGGGCCACCACCACCACTAGATGCAGGAGATCCCATGATTCAGAAGCTATAGTAGTAGGTACAAACACTGACTGGAGAGCGAGGTCAGGACCGCCAATAGGCGATTGGAGTCAAAACAAAGAGAGATCAGATACTACAGAGAGTATAGGCTATGATGATGGAGAGGGACTAGGAGGTCACTCAACACCATTAGATAAAGGTCATGATAGTGGCTACACATGGTAGGACTATTTCAACATTTTTATATAGAGAGGCTATTATAGAGGTCGCATATTGTGGGATACATTATCATCGGATGTACCAATAGCACTGAGACAACCATATTTTTCATAGTGTAGCGATGCACATCCCTAAGCAGGGGATTTGCTTGAGAGACATGTTGGAGAGGGTATCAATGATCAAGGCTAGCTTTTTGATGTACAAACACTTTTTTAATTTTTCCCCATTCTTTATCATTGATATACATTCATGGGATCCTTTTTGATAGCCTTGTGGATATTGTATTTTTGGTTGATGTTCATACACTTATCTGGATTTTGTACCATGACACATTTTTTGATATATATGATACAAATATAGATGATTCATGATGTGATGTGTGTATGTTATTTCATTTTATGGATGATATGGATGCATTTTATTTATGCCTATGTGATATGTGATGATCATGATATGAGATGTATGTAATTTTATGATATCCTCTTTTTCATTATAATATGTTATGATATGTAAATGTTATGGATGCAAATTATGTGGATGATTTTCCTTTTGTAAATGATGTGGAGCAAATGATATGGATGTAATGTTTTTGTATATTTTCCATGTATTTATGCATATAGATGTATGGATGCAAATGCTTATGATATGCAATGATTTAAAATGATTAGAATAAAAAATCTATATTATTCTTCATAACTTAAATGATGCAGAATGTATGATGTGATATGCAGTGATCATGTGGATGGATGCTTTATGCTATGAGTATGAGACTCATGTATGCTGATGATTTGTGGATGTAGGTTGGATGCATTGGTGATGTTTTTGTTGACTATCATGATACCAGGTTAGTGCAGAGAGAAGATAGAAGCATAAAGAATGAATAACCATTGATTCCCATGATTGCTTCAAAAGATCTAATAAGTCCATGATCCATCAAGAATTTATTAGAGATGGTGACAAGACAATGCAAGATGCAGGATGAATGCAGGATGATGAGTTGCTCACACTTCGGGATTGGGATTTTTTTTCATTCCTTATTGTTTGATATAACACATAGAAACGATGTATCAAGGTATTGATAACCAGGATGGCGTTGTATCTAGTGTAACATACTTTGAATTTGACAAATAGATAGGCTAGTTCTTGTTCACACCTTGACATACATAAACCTCATTGGAATGTAAGTTAGAATCTTAGAATACATTGGACCAAAGCATACCCAATAGTCAATAACATAACCTAAATGAACTTTGTACACATAGCTAAGTAAGTATGCACCAATATTATATTACAAGAATACCCAAAAGCACAAAAAAAATACCATGATCGATGCCCCATTCCTTTCTCTCTAAATAATTTTAATAGAAATCATCGAGAGGTCTTGGGAATGGGTCATTAAGATAAATCATAAGAAAATATCAAAGAAAAATAGTCAATGTTATCTATATCTCTTACCTTGTTTAATTTAGCTAAAGTGATAACTGATACTGATTCCCATTGTAGGAAGGATACGTCCTATGACATGTTGATTAGAGGTTGTTTGATGTTTGGATGATGATGCTAAGATGAGCTGCCAATACAAACTTCATTGACGTATTTACCTATGATCTAGACTTTAGAATTTAACACTTAGGTTTTTACTTTATGACTTGCTACACTTACTTTCTACTTGATTTACCAAAGGATGAAAGCAACAATCAATTTATTATGGGTGAAAGCGAGATGGGATGGGTGGTTTTTGGATTTTCCAGGAATATTTCAATGTTTTTGGTATTTTGAAAATGATTTGAGGTTGTTTAGGGTTTTTGAAAGTTTATGAATGTTTTGGGCTTTTCGATTATCTAAGGTTGTTTAGGTTTTTTCTCTAAGATTTTCCAATGTTTTTGGTATTTTTGGATATTTGAATGTTAAGGCTTTTCAATTTTCAAATGTTTTTGGAATTTTTGAAAATGTTTTGAGGTTGTTTAGGGTTTTTTAATATTTGGATGTTTTGGGATTTTTGAGGAGTTTCGACCAAGAACCTAACCTAGGAGACCTATCCTAGGGGTCTCGGGGGCTGATCAAACATAAGCCTTGCCTACATTATACACACAAAGACCACATAGTTCAACAGACTCAACTTATAGGATGAAGATGTGAACAAGTGATGGAAAGTCAGTTTATTATGATGAACTTCTAAAGGATTGACCTAGGGTGTCTCGGGGGCACATCAATGATGGCCTTGCCTACGTTGAAACTTAGAGATGACGTAGTTCGATAGACATACCACTTTTTGTGGATTTTTAATGTTTTGACCTTTTTAGGGATTTTGATGTTTTTTGGATGTTTTGGATTTTTAGCCTTTACAATTTTTCAAATGTTTTTGGATTTTAGTTGTACAAGATTTTGGATGTTTTGGATTTTTTGATAAGATTTTATGAATGCTTTTGATGTTTTCAATGAGCTTTTCGATGATCTCAAGATATAAAAGGACCCAATATGATCCATACAAAATTTCCCCCAGCGTGACGGGTTGGAATACTTTGATATAGGAAGGACAAATTGATATGATATTTCCAATCATCAAGCTATGATAAGGATGAAAATGGGTGATGGATGAATGGAAGTGTAAATAATGATGGGGTTAAAGAGACAAAGAATAGATGGAGGTGCTTTATTTACGTGAGGTACTTGTTTGCCAGGTTTTCACCGAGGTAGTTTCCCAAAGTGCCACTAAGGTGGTTTTCACTAGAGGACGATTTTTTTGTTTTCTTTTTCATTTCATTTTCTTATTTTTTTGGATTTTGATCATTTTTTTTGTATTTTTTGGTTTATACCCTTCAAGACTAGGCATAATTTTTTTTGAGATGCAAGCTGTTAGTTGGCTCCTGCAAGGGTTCACCTTCAGGTGTTGATAACTGATATGCTCTAGATATATAGTTTGCGGTGGCGACGAAGGGACCCAACTAGGTAGGCTCAAATTTTCCTTTACTATCTTGATTTGGTAGATTCTTTTGATTCTACTTTAGGACAAGATCCCATACTTGGAAGGATTGGCATTCGATTCTCTTGTTATAACTCTATTTCAATCAGTTTTGATATACTTACAAGTGATTAAGGGTGGAAAGACGATGCTCATCTAGGAATTCTAGCTCATTAAGCCGAGATATTTTGTATTCTTCATCGATGATCGGATTCTGTAGTGACACTCATAGTGATGGGATCTCAACCTCAATAGGAAATATAGCTTTTGATCTATAGAACAAGGAGAAAGGGGTTGCACCTGTTGGTGTGCGGATACTGGTTTGATAAGCCCAGAGAGCAAGATTTAGCTATTGATGCCAGTCACAACAAGCTTCGTTGACTATTTTATTCAAGATTTTTAGGATGGTTTTGCTTGTAGCATCTACTTGGTCATTGTCTTGGGGATAATATAGGGTAGAGAATTAGTGTTGGATGTTAAATTTTTGGCATAGTTCTTTCGCATCTTGATTCTTAAAGGGTGTCCCATTGTCTGAGATTAGTGTTTGTGGGACACCATAACGAAAGATGAGGTAATTTAGGATAAACTTAGCTATCTGCTTCCCCATTATGTAGGTCATAGGAATGAATTTCACCCACTTAGTGAAGTAATTAGTGGCAGTTATGATAAAATTGTGGCCATTAAATGAGGTTGGGGTGATTTTTCCTATGAGGTCAAGTCCCCATTGTGAAGAAGGCCAATGTGTGATTATGGGTTGCAATTCATGAGATGGTGTATGACTCAAATCTCCATGTTGCTGACATTGGACACACTTCTGTACAAACTAATGAGCTTCCCTCTCCATGGTTGGCCAATAGTACCCAGTCCTCAATAGTTTCTTAGCTAATGTCATACCACTAGAATGGGAACCACATATTCCATTGTGTACTTTTGTTAAAGTAATTAAGGCTTCCTCTTGGTTAAGAAATTGCAGTAATGTTCCTTTGATGCTTCAACAGTAAAGGGTATCACCTAGGATCATAAATTATGATGCCTTTTTGACAAAGGTATTTTTAAAGTTGGAGGTGATATCATATGGGAGGGTTCCTCTGCTTAGGTAGGTAAAAATGTCATGATACCAAGGGGATTCAGGACCAAAAATGACACACACGCATGAGAAGTTGTTCTATCAAGAATTCACATTGGAGGATATTCTTTGACATGTCTAATAGTGATCCAATGGTTTCCATGGCATCTACTGCTCTATTGTTCATGCAAGGAATTCTCTCAAAAGTTATGTCTATAAAGAGATCTTTGAGATTCTCTACCATCTTCTTGTAACGGGTGAGCTTGTCATCTTTTGTTCGATAGTCATTATTGACTTGGTTAATGACCAGCTGTGAGTCTCCATAGACTTTAATTTCTTGAATATTCCACTGAATTGTTATACTTAGACCTATGATTAGGGATTCATACTCAACAATGTTATTAGTGCATGAAAATGATAGCCTGCATGACTTTGGAATGTAATCACCTTGAGGGGTGATGAAAATAATGCCTGATCCAGAACCATGTTGGGTGAATGATCAGTCAAAGTACATTTTCCATTGATCTATGAGGTTGATAAGGAATATTGATTCATTAGGAAAATCAGATACCAAATATTTTTTTGCATAGATGGGTGCTTCTGCTAGTTGGTTTGCAATCACTTATCCTTTGATTTACTTGCACTCTACATACTCTATGTCAAATTAAGTTAAGATCATCACCCATTTGACCATTCACCCTGTTAGAGTTGCCTTAGATAACAGGTATTTTAATGGGTCTATCTTTACAATGAGCTTGATTTGATGTGACAAAATGTAATGTATAAAAATTTGTGAAGCAAAAACTACTGCTAGGCATGCTTTCTCAATAGGTGAGTATTTTTTTTCATAGCCCCCCAAGGTCCTACTAATATAGTAGATAAATCTTTAATTTTCATTGTCATCATGTTGTGGTAAAAGAGATCCTAGTGCTACTAATATTGCTGAGATATATAAGATCAATAGCTTGTTTGGTATTGGTGGCATGAGCACTGGAGGTGTTAGTAGATAATCTTTGATCTGCTCGAAAGATTTATCATACTTGTCATCCCATTTGTAAGTTATCCCTTTATGGAGGAGATGTGAAAAGTGATGGATCTTATCTAATAACTGTGCTATGAACCTTCTGATGGACTGCAATGTTCCTTGTAATCCTCTCATTTGTTTTAGTGTTTGTGTTGGTTCCATGTTGAGGATTGATTTTAATTTTTCTAGATCAATTTCTATCCCTCTTTGCGAGACAATGAAACCAAGAAGTTTCCTTGATGTAACCCCAAAGAAACACTTTTTTGGATTTAGTCGTACCTTGCATTCTTCAAGCTTGTCAAAGATGGGTCCTAAGACTAGTATGTGCTCACTTATTTTCTTTGATTTTTCCAAAATATCATCCACATAATCTTCAACTATTTTTTGGATCATGTCATGGAAGATGAGGGTCATTTCTCTTTGATAGGTTGCTCCTACATTCTTTAACTCGAATGGCATCACACTCCAACAATATGTTCCCCATGGAGAAGTGAATGCAGTTTTATGCTAATCCTCCTTGGTGATTATGATTTTATTGTAGCCTAAAAATCCATCCATGAGTGATAGCATTTCATTCCCTTCTGTTAAGTCTACAATGAGGTCGATGTTGAGAAGAGAAAAATTATCCTTTGGGCATGCTTTGTTTAAGACTTTGAAATCAGTGTAGATTATGATGCCTGTAGTGGGTTTTGAGACTAGTACTAGGTTTGAAACCCACTCAGGATAATCTATTGGTTGAATGAAGCTAACATAAAGAAGTTTTTGTAGCTCTAGTTTCACCAAGAGTGCCATATGAGGGTGCATCTTTCTTAACTTCTGCTTGACTGGCTTGGATTCGAGATATATTGCTAAATGATGCACAACTACGTCAGGATAAAGGGTAGGCATATCTGTGTATGACCATGCAAATTTAGCTCTCCATTATTTTAGGAATGCTGCTAGGTTCCTTTGTTCTTCATCTAATAGGGACAAAACATGGAAAGTGATCTGGGGTGCTTATTGTATTCCTAGATTGACTGGGGTAGCCATTTCTGCTAGCACTGCTAACTTTATGGGATGTATTTTACTAAGTGGGAGATTGAATCTTTCATCCTTGGGCACCTCAGAGAGGTTTTCACCCTTGGATATATCCTTTTTTTTAACTGTTTTAGGATCAGAGTGTGCCACAATGTGGTTTTCATTGAAGGATCTGCATGTTAGTTGTACTTCATCAATTTGGTGACTGAAGAATTCAATCGTCTCTCCATAGTATGCCCCTATGTCTAGCTCTATGTTGAAACTTGCTTTGTGATCTACCCATGATAGATTATCATGGAGTCCCATGAATTCTAATATTGCTTCATCATTTTCGAGTAAATCAAGAATTGGTGGTCCTTGTTGGTCGGTGTCAATAAGTTGCGGGTATACCAGACATAGTTCAGTCAATTGATTGCTTTGATCAAAGGATGTAATGTATATCATGAATAGGGAGTTATTGTCAAATAGGTCACCCATATCAAGGGGGAAGTCATCTAAGGTCATGTCACATGGTGTAGATAATCAATAGGAAGCCTCAACAAGTTTAACGAAAGTACCTTTGCCAATAAGTGTAACCTTGCTAGTAATACAACCTAAACCGAGATTCTTTAATTGTTTCTCAGGAATGATAGGTTCTAGAAAGCCATTGTTATTTTTTCCTAGTTTCTCATTCTTGTTATAACCCATTTCATTCATGTGCTACAAGCCTTTATTATCATGCTCCATAAGAAGAACAGGGATAGGTCGTTCATCCTAATAGAGAAGTTGGGAGATATCCTCCTTGTTGACATATTCTTGATTTAGATACCCCCATTTGGTGAAGGTAGTTGCTTCCATCTTGATTATTTCAAGCTCTTATGTGCTAGATGTAAGTTTCCCATGAGCTTGAGGAGAAAGAGGTAATTCTCCTAAGACAAAGGTATCCTTTAGGAGCTTATAATTTCCACAACCATCATCTTGGATTACTGCTTTGATGTCAGGGATTTTCTACACAATGGGTGTATTTTTTGTTTAGGTAGATGAAAGATATGAAAAATCAATAAATGAGGTAGGTATGAATGTATTCCCTTCATCATTCTTTGGTACTTGGGGGATCTTATAGAACCTTGCCTCAAGATTCTTGTAGTATTAAAAAGGCTCAGGATCTCCATAGATGGTAACTTCTCTGTGTTCGAAAGGAAACTTGACACATTGATGGTAGGTTGAGGCAACAAATTTTAAGGCATGGATCCATGGTTGGCCAAGTAGGATATTGTACAAAAGGTCAAGATCTAGCACTTGATAAGTATTTTATGCAATGATAGGTCCCACTTGAATGGGTAATGCAATGATGCCCTATGATACCCACTCTTGGTTGTCATATGCCTTGATGGTGGTACTCTTTGTTTTCTCAATGGTATGCTCTGAGTAGCCTAGGTCTTTGATCATTTTAAGGGTACAAATATTCAGACCAGCACCTCCATCTACTAAGACTCTTTTGATCTTATTTTTACATGAATATAGACCTCAAGGTGTAAAGCATGATTATGAAATTATTGTGATGATAGATCTTTCTTAGAAAAGGTAAGAAGATTATTGGTAATGTGCCATACCATAGCTTGAAACTAATCTATATCAATATCTTTGGGGGCAAATGACTTCGACAAGGCTTTCTCTAAGATATCTCTATTTTTGGGAGATAGCCTTAATAGTTCTAAGATTGATATCTATGTGGGGGTCTTCTTAAGATAGTCTAGGAGATTGTACTTGTTGGGATTTGATGTTGGAAAAGTGGGTTGTGCCCTAGACTGGGACGGGAATCCTTGAATAGTGACCTTTCCATGTCGTGTGGTGACTCCACACTCAGCACTAGGTCCTTTGATGGTGACAACTGTAATGATTCCATCACATGATGCAGCCAAATTTGAATAGCTATGATACACATTTTTGTAATCCTTAGCTTTTCTGTTGTTGTTCCCTTTGTTATGATCCGACATAGGGTTCTTGTATATCTTGAGATCCTGATTCCCAGATGGTACTTCAACAGAGATGGTGTCATTCTATATGTGACCTTGGATAATGTTCTTGAGTCTCATGCAATTTGTGGTTTTGTGTCCTTTGATTTTATGAAAGTCACAAATATTATTTTCGTTGTACTAGGATAGTTTGTCTTGCAGTTCTTGGTAATTTTCAAAGTTGGGAAACCTTATCAGATTTGATTCTACCAAATTTTTCATGATGGTTTTGATGGGATCAAATAACCGTGTGTACTTGGGCTTGGGATAGTTATTCTTGTTGGCAGTTCACCATTGTTGCATCTTAGTGTTGTTGATTTGATTGTTCAGAGGGGATATTGTTTGCTGCATAGTTGGTTGTATGTTAGCAACTTAATTTTTGTTGGGTCTAGGTGCACTTAGGACCATCTTAGCATCTACCGGACTATCATTCCTCACATTTTTTTTTTAGCCCAAAAATGAGGTTTGTCATTTGAACTAGCTAATGGACGGTTGTAAGCTTAATTATTACCCTGTGAGAGTAGAGCCCGTTCAATGTTAAGGGCTCAAGGGACAATCTCATCATAAGATGTGATGCACTACATTTTCAAGTGAAATGAGAGATCGGGATCTAGATTGACTATGATGATTCCCACTTGTTTTTCATCAAGAAGAGTCCACTTGCTCTTACTAGCTTTTTGTCTCCACCGTTGCAAGAAACTGGTGGAAGATTATCCTTTGGTTTTTTTGAGAGTATATAACTCTTCTAGACTAACATCCATGTCTAGATTAAAAGAGAAGTGGTCGATGAACTGATTAGTGATTTCTTGAATTTTTTTAATGCTAGGATATAGATGAGAGAACCAATCCATAGCAGGACCTATTAAGCTTCGAGGGAAGAGACACATTAGATATGAGTCATTATAAGCTACCTCCATACACATGATGTTGAATTCTTTGACATGGTCTACAAGACTTCCTCTCCCTTTGTATTTATCGAATTTAGGGATCTCAAATATGAGAGGGAATGGTAACATTGCAATGTTGCAGTCAAAGGGGTAAGGACATAGGTTATGTGTATGGGGATTATTTGTCTTGCCCATCTGAAAGTCCTGCATTTCTTGGGATAGCGCCCTGAGTTGTGAAGCTAGATCATCTTGTGGATTTGGTGGAGGAACATATGATGGGATGAGGGATGAATTGCTTATGGGATTTTGATATGATGGTGTGTTGTAGGGGGTGTATGGTGGAGTGAGATTATGTGAAGGTGATTTGGGTGTTGATGTGTATGTTCCTAATGTGTTTGGATTGACGATGTTCTATTGGGGGTTATAGTAGGAACTTTTCTATTGTTGTTGTTGTTGATATTGGGCATACTGTTGAGCTAGTAAGGCTTGCTATTGTTGTTGTGCCACAAGGGCTTGTTGTTGGGCTTGTTGTTGTTGTGCCATGATGGCTTGCTGTTGGGCTTGATGTTGTTGCTATATTGTGATGGCTTGTTGTTGGGAATGATGTTGTTGTGCTGTGATGGCTTGCTATTGGTCTAATGTTGTTGTAGAGCTACTAAGGATGCTTTATAGGCTTGATGTTGTCGTTGTGCAACTAAGGCTACATGTTGTTGTTACTATGCGACTATGGATGCTTATTGTTGTTGTTATTGGATGGCTTGTTGATAAGCTTGTTGTTCTTGTTGTAAGGTTGAGGTATGATTTTGTAATATAGGATGAGTTGATTGTTGGGATATCTACGATAGATTATGGGTGTTGATGTTTTGGATGGGTTGTGAGTGTGTGATGAGAGGTTGAGAGTTTCCTTGGTTCAAATTTCCTTGTAAAATGGTTGATTGAGATGGAGGAATGTAAGTTTGAGATCCCATTTGATTTTTTATGGTGAGGGTGACCGTGGGGAAGGATGTGGATTTTGGCGTTAGATTTTGCAATGGTGCCAACATACTAGGACCTTGAGTCCATTGGTTGAAAATATTCCCTTGAATAATTTTTAGGGGATTTCCTTATGCTTTTAATTATCCTACATGGAAATTTCAAATCACTCCCAATTTTTCACAATAGCTTACTTGACAAATCCTCTAGTTATAGCTTTTGTTTGAAGTTGTCATAATCAATTTTGATGCCTTAATTATGCATTACCATAAAAAGTGTTAAAAATCACTCTTTTCTAACCCCCTACCGACTGTAGTGAATAACCACCCCAATACTTGAACACTTTATCATTAAAAAAAATCACTTCCTATTTTAAATACGATTTCACATTATTCACAAATTAAACAACTTGTTACTAACAATTAATCAAATATGAATTACTTTTAATTAACATTAATATTAAAATAGATTTTTTTTAAATTTATTACATGAATAATTTTCACCTATAAATTATTATTAAATTACATATAATTATGAATAAATTATCTATAAATTATTAATAAACTACTATTGATTATTGCCTATTGATTGTATCTATGTTTAACCTAACCCTAAATTATCATATACTTTGCCTACCTCCTTATTTTGTCACTGTTGAGTGAGCCACTGTGTCAATCATTGAAGTTCTACAATGAACATGTCCATTGCTAAAGGTATGCAATGAATGTGTCCATCTGTGAGATCTGCAACCATGCAAGGGAATATGATGACCAAGCAGGTAAGGCTGCATATTTTTGTTCGTTTTCTTGAAATTTGTTCGGTGTGTTAATAATTTTGTTGATTTGTAGGTCGCCTCCTCTTCCCATGTTTTTGCTGTCATCTGCTGACCTGTAGCTGTGTCTATGGAAAAAACAATTTTATAAGGATTTGGAACTCTCTGAGCAGTAAGGTATTTTTTGACCTTACTGGGGCTATGACCCATATTCAGTAGTTTTAATTTTCACATTGTAGTTTATTCCTAAAATTTTAAGGTTAGGGTTTATGGAGTCTCTGGATAAATTTAGTAGTTGATGTAATATGAATATGGTGCATTTGAAATGCTAGAATGATGTTCTTTGTTTTTGGAAAACCCACCCAAAATTTTAGACCTTGAAGGCATTTAATGTGCTTGTTGATACAATTTGGTGGTCTGATAAATTTAAGGCTCTTAGAAATGAACCTGACTATCTTTTTTTTTCTCATTGTTCTATCAGAAGATGTTTTCTGGGGAATACCCAACTGGAAAATTGGGGTCTTTAGCTTTTCTGCATTTGGTTGTATAGTAAAGTGCTCAAAGTATTTAAAGTTCAAACCTCTTAACTTTTTTTGAGGGTTTTCCGAAAGACCCACCTCAAAATTTAATGTTCTTAGAGGCATTGTTGTGTTTATTGATGCAGTTGGATACTGTGAGAAATTTAAGGCCCATTGAAAGGCCAAAATACTAGTTTTTTAATCTTTTCTTTTGGGTTGAAAAAACCGAGCTAAAAATTTGAGGCTTTCAGAGAAAAGTACCCAACACACACAAGTCTCAATCATTTGAGTTAAAAATACATTCAAATATAGTTTGAGAGGGCTGCAACCACTCCAATGGGCCCAAGCTTGGTGAACGAGAAAACACTTTGATGATATGGCAACACGTTGCAACACTATCTAGTTTTCCACTATGATAATGATCATCTTGAGAGAACCTTGCTAAGAAAAGGAAACACTATCTATTTTTTCACTGTGACAACCAATACGCCATCTCTACCAAGATGAACATTTGAATCACCAAGATGACCATTGTCTAATTTGGAACATGAATGACCATGGAGCTTCACTCTTTGCAAAATGGTGGCTACATAGTTACACCTAGGCCTAGAATTCATGGAAGTGTTGTCATCATCTCACATGCATTTAGCACAATACTAGACCATACTCCATAAGAATCACAACCTAGACATACACCATGAGATCGAAAAATTCATAGGTAACATAAAGAATTAATCCTTGATCACACACATGGTGCGAAACATGATTGATCACACACATGGTGATAAACATGATTGACCAATGTGCACATATACAAGAAATTAGTTGGTTAGCAACATTGGGATTTTTCCTTGACATATTTATCAAAATTTAATATTTATTAACACAGATATTTGGCTAGAATATATACCTTACAAGAACCTTCCTCAATTCCCTTATTCTTGAATACTTTTCATAGCTTTGCTTGTCCATTTACAAACTTTCTCTACCTCAAGTGCTCATAGAATCAATAACCTTCAACAAAGGGCTTCTTTTGTTATTTACACACTCTTTTGTGCTCTTCCTTGGATGCTATTGGTTGATCAATATGTGATTTTGTTCATCTATGGATGGTTAAAGAATGGTATGTGAATTTTCTTTTTATTAAATATAGTTTTATCAAAATCTTATATTTTTTCATCAACTATTATTTACAATGCCCGTTAGGCTTGGTGTAATTCTTTGCTTCTATTTATAGTGTTATAATTGGTTACATGCAATTTAATTAGATATATTACATACATACAATTTGATACAAAAATATCTTCTTGTTGTACACTTTTTTGCATTTCTTTACAACTTCTTTTTTGCTATTTTTTACATAGAAGAACTGGATTTAAAGGTATTTATTTCCATTCCTGTACGCATAGTTTCTTTTTGATAATTTATTTCAATTTTCTATTGTAAAGCTTTTGGAACTCTATGAGATCTCCATTGATTGTTATTGTGAATAGTCATGATTTGGTCTCTAATTTTTATCTTCAATCTTCAATGTTTATATAGCAATCTTCATGATTGAAGACATGGTATCTTTAGTCTATATAACAATGTGCATAGACTGAAGATATTATATCTGAAACTCCATATTCAGAGGTACAAATGGAGCTTGAAATCCTAAGTATTTTTTTTGACATAGAAGAACTAAATTTTAAAGCTATTTATTGCCATTCCTGTACGCATAGTCTCTTTTTGTTGATTTCTTTCAATATGGTATTGTAAAGATTTTGGAACTCTATGAGATCTCCATTGATTGTTATTGTGAATAGTCATGATTCAGTCTCTAATTTTTATCTTCAGTCTTCAATGTTTATATAGAAATATTCATCATTGAAGACATGGTATCTTCAGTCTCTAATGTTTATATAACAATGTGCATAGACTGAAGATAACATGCAATCAAAAAAGTCGAGTCAACTTATTGTTATATAAACATTATAGACTAAAGATATCATGCAATCAAAAAAGTTGAGTAAACTTATTTTTATATAAACATTATAGACTGAAGACAACATGCAATCAAAAACACCGTCAACAACAAATTTTTATATAAAAATTATAGACTGAAGATAGCATGTGAACATTGTACACAAAATAGTTGATTCTACACATTGATATATACAAATTGTAGACCGAGGATAGCACGTGAACATTAAAAAAAAAACATATTTTTGAAGAGATCATTGAAAATACATATATATTTAGTTACAAAACATTACAAAATGACCAGCCTGTACATGCTACAAAATAGACATGGTCTGCATAATTATTAATATATTTAGTTACAAAATATTGCAAAATGACCAGCCTATAGATGTTGCAAAATAAGAATGGTCTATAGAACTGTTTCATGGACTGCAAATTGTTACATGGTCTGCAAAATTATAACCATTGTAAAATAAAGATGGTATTGTATTGATTCATTCTCATGCATTGATATATTCAACTACAAAACATTACAAAATGACTAGCCTGTAGATGTTGCAAAATATGAATGGTCTGCACACAATTGTTTCAAGGATTGAAAATTGTTACATCATTTTAAATTTTTTAACCATTATAGAATATACAAGGTCTGCTAAATCAAACAAGGCAATGCTAAATAGGCATGTTGTGCAATATTATAAATCTTGTACAACTAGAATTGAATAGCTCACCATAAATCCAGGGAATGGTTCTGGCTTCTCCTCCATATGACTCTCTGTTGAAATTTTATTTGGAGTAGCTAAAACAACATGGGGTGTAACAGGGGTAAGATGATCAAACATATGTTCATCTAAAAGTCCAAAAGATTGGAACTATTTGACAAGGGAGTGAGGGGGGCTATGGCTAGTAGCAACATGAAACTTGTTAAGGGTAGCATAGGCAAGGGTTAAAATGTTGTACATATCTCTAAGAATTTTATGATGTTCAGGTATGGGGTTGATGGAGTAATTTTTTGTCCACCTCTGCTCTCATCTGGTGTTGGATTCTCATCAAAACCAACTTGGAACTTGGTAAGAGCAGCATATGCAGGGGTTCAAATGTTGTACATATCTTTTAGAACTTGATGGTGTTCAGGTAGGGGAGTTGATGGAGTATTCATTTGCCCATGTGTCACCAAAAAGTGTATACTTTGACACTTTTTGCTCATTTGGACCTTTTCCTATGGATTTTGGACCCTTTTTAGCCTCTTTTCACCCTTTCCAAGCCTTGTGCCAAAGTGTTGTAAGGTGTTGCATAATAAATTTTCACACTTTCCTAGGCTTGTCATCACTCAATCAACCCTTTATTATGCTATAATGACCCCTTAATACACATATAGGTCCTATCTTAGTGTGTTTTCATGAGACAACCTTGACAAGCACCATCAACCACATGATAATTCTCGACATTCAATGAAAATTTCCCAAGTGGACTAGGTCACCACCTTGGGTGACCAAGTCCCATGTGGCATAAATTTCAAATTTAACTTAATTTGTTTTGGGATTCTTGTCTCTAAAACCCTAAGGTTGACATGTATGGTGTTATTTTGGGAAAATTAGGGCATAACTTGTATAAATAAGCCTAAAAACCCTAATTTCTCATTATGCACCACTCATTTTCTCCTCTCACCTCCTCACCTCTTCTTCCTCTCAAGCAAGCTAGGGTTTGAGTATTCTAAGTCACCAAGACATCTCTCTCAAGAAGCATCCAAGGGTTGAATCTTCCATTGCTGCAACTCAAGATCAAACATCATGGAAAGGTAAACTCCATTGTTTCATGCTTCATTTTATTACTTCATTTCATCTTCTTGGTTTGATTACTCAAAAGGGGTTTGACTAAGGTAAAACCCTATACTCTAACAATCAACAAGTTTCCCTCTTTGTGTGATTTGCAGGTCTTGTAGGAAGATTAGGAAGAGAACCAAGGTGGAAGATCATCCAAAATTTTTTCCAAGCTCTCTAAGGCTGAAGAAACCCTAGTTGAAGCTTGGAAGACCTCCACAAATCAGAATCTTCACTTTCAGGACTGGACACCTGGAGAAATAGAAAACATAGACTGAGGGCTCCAAATTCCATCTTTTGATTCATAAAAATTTAGAAGAGGACTAGGTCACCACTTTGGGTGAACTAGTCCCACTGAAGCTATTTTTTAGGGGTTTTCACATTTCTGGATAACCTTTTGGCAGAAACCCACTTCGACAAAGTTTCTTGACAAAAGGACTAGGTCGCCTAGATTGGCACAAGTGTCCCTTTCGGATTTTGCATCAGATTCAACAACGTTCCAGACCTCCTACAAATCCTCCTTCAAATCCCAGGTGCACTCATTCTATATCTTTCATTTTTGTATACTTTAGTTCACATTATTAGGTTATTTTGTATATGCTTGCATACAACATTGTGTTTTCTAGCACTTTACATTTCTTAAGATTTAACATTATTAAATAATTTACATTTTCAGTTTATCACATTCAATCACACACATTCATAGCCCCCAAACCCTCTATCTTTGAATGAACTCACCCAAAAGGCATATCACTAAGGTGAAAGAGTGTCATTCCTAAACCAAGTGCTCCTTAGGTGAAAAACCCTAGGGTCCTAGTTGGGGAATCCTCTTTCCCTTCCTTTGCATATGTTTTTGGTGGTTCATTTTGGTGAATCTGACTCTCTTACCTTCCCTTCTGTTTTGGCCTTATTTAGTATCCTAGGTTTGCATTGCATTGCATTGTGCATTGTTAAAATTGCATCCTAGGGTTTTCAAATTTATATTAGTGAAAGTGCATAATAGGTTGCATTTTTGCATTTTTAATCATTGCATATCTCTGAAATTCTACATTTTCATGTTAATATCTGCATCAGCCCATACAAAAACCACCTATATCAATCCAAAACATCTAAAAAATCTCAAAAAAATCACCAGGAGGACTAAGTCGCCACCCTGGGTGACCTAGTCCCTTCAGGCCTCTGAAACTACCCTTTACAGAGCTGAAAACACTATTTTTAGGCTTCTATTTTGTGCCATTACCTATTTATATCAATAGGTTGTTTTTCTATTACATGTATTTTATTAAATTTAACTTAATTTAGCTCATTTCATGCATTGTACATTTTCAATTTTGTATTTACACAATTTCATTTTTAGATCATTGACAGTGTAATCAACAAATTGCCTTCTTTGTAATATTAAAATTGTATTTCCTTTTTTCTTTACATTGCATTGTAAATTATTCAAACATGTTAGTTTCAATTTTTTCCAAAATTGCAAAGAAAAATGTAGTACATAAACATGTTAATAATTCATTCAATGCATTCCTTAGTTATGAGAGTCTAGCAAATGAAATCATTTATAATTGTCGGGCGGGTGCATGGAAATGGGTAACAATTCCGTGGACACCCTACAAAAAAAAAAGTTGAAAATCATAACGCAAGGGCGTTATAACACACTCGCGTTATGGCTTTCGTTAAACCTAGGCAAGTTCCCTTTGGCCACAACTATAAAGACATAATGCGAGCGCGTTATAACGTGCTCGCGTTATCTTCTGTTAAAAGAAAAAAAACAAATGCAAATCTCTCATTTGCATTTTGACTGGTTTTTTTGCTCCACCAGCGGCCAAAAACCCCAAATATCACACTCGCATTCTAGGAGAAGAATTTCTTCACCAAGAATCCAAATTTCTTCACAACGATGGCGCGACGACGAGGAGGAGCTGTAAGAGGTAAGGATTCTATGCTTTTTGTTTTGAATTTGTTAGTTTTAGGTTGAATTTGATATCTATTTGTTTGGATTTTTAGGAGATGCAAATCAACCTGCAAACCCTCAAAATCCTCAACAGGAGGACCAACCAAATCCTCAAGATCAAAATCAACCACAACATCAACCTCCTCCACCAATCACTCAACCCCCTCCTGGCACTCAACATAATTTAATGAGTGAAATTGAGAACAACAAAAAAAAAATTGAGGATTCGATCAATAGGTTGAGTGATCCAAATGGTTCAACCACAGAAAGAATGACCCTAGAAAATTCGTTGAAAGATATGTTAACAAACATAGATTCAATTAGCAGACAAATAACTGGATGGAAAGATAGGAGGCAGGCAGCTAGGGAGTATTATGCAAACAAACTATCATACAAGGATGTGAAAGATTTAAAAATAACAAAAGGTGATTTGTGTTCATTATTCACCGACCCATGCATAGATCAAAATCTTACCCTCAATGCGAAGAGGTTTCCTATCCATTGGTGCCACCACCAACAAATGAAGGAGCGATTTTATGATAGGTGGTACATGGTCTTCGATTACCCACCGTGCAACAATTGCGAGGTCCCGCAATATTTCCTTAGGAAACTATACAGTGAGTTCATATTGAACAAAATCCCAAATTATTTTGATATGAGGGATTTCCAGGGGAGAGGTGGGGGGTCAGCTCAGGATAGACCTGGTGCACAGACGGATCCTACGCGGAAAGGTAGATGAGCTCTCGCTAGGCCACCTCATGAACACATTCTTATGCCTTTCGTCATGAAGGAAAGTGCTAACGTAGAGACATTGTAGACAATCAGCACTTTGACCCAGAGTGCCATCCATCATACTAGCCCTATTCTACAACGCCATCCAGGGGAGTCTTCTAGTGGTGGTCTTCGAACACATGTGTGTCAATCTTGCGGGGCTACTTATTCACATGACCCCACCGACCCTCAAGAGACTGGTACGCAGGATCCATCTACAGCTATGGAGATGGAGAGGGCAGCTAACATTTTGCATGAGGCATATGGCATTGATAGTCAGGTAAAAGTTAGTGCATGTGTTCATTGAATTTAATTTATTAAATTTTGATTTTAAAATGCAAGATTAACTAAATTTTTTTTATGATTTTAATAAAATTGTAGGGTCATAGTGTTGAGACTGGATACACTGCCCCCCCACCAACCTATTTTTATAGTACACCTATCGCTAGGGTATGTAACTAGTAAACAATTATAAGTTTATTGCATATTAATGGCATTGTTTTACGAATGGTAATTTAATATGCAATTTTGGATGTTGAACAGACTAATATTGGAGGTTTTGATGGAACACTTCCTAGTGGTGGTGGATTTACTCAAACCTTCACACAGGTAATAGAATAAAGAGTTTAACTAATGAATCAAGTACTTAATAGATTTGTGTAGTTTATGCATGCACATCGTTGATTATGTTGAATAATTTTTTGTTTTATTTTTAGTTGTTGCGAGACGATACACCTCTGAATGTGATGAGGGCAATGGATATTGGTGTGACATCTGCTATACAATCCTCGATGGCTCTGACAAAAGAGGTATGAGGCAAATTAGTAAATTTTAATTTACATTTGTTGTTATAGATGTTAGTTAGTGAGAAATCAAACCATTATTGATTCACGTAGTTTTTGTCTATTTGCATGGTTTATACAGGGCTTGAGCACGCCTGAGCATGGGCATGAGGATATTTCCCTCGTGGAGAGAGATCGTGAGATGGCTGTAAGTGATTATTTTGTCAAATATATCATTTTTTATAATGTAATTTCTATATATTCATGTCTTTACTTCTTATTGTAACAGTTAAAACTTCACCATGAACTAAACCCTAGGAGGAGTAGCAGGAGCACTCCACGAGCGCAACAAAAATGAGTGACAAACCTATCGCCATCCGAGTGAAAAGGAAAGGGAAATATTTTATTTCCTGGGCATGGAGAGCAATGACTTTTGATTCTAGAGTCCTTTATTGTATGCCTGCATAGCAGTTTTGTACGTATTTTTTATTGGAGATATTTTACATTGTATGCCTAGATGGCATTCTCATAAGCCTACATGGCTATTTTGTACATATATTTCATACTTATATCGACATATATTTATGTATGCCTACATGGCTATTTGGTTAATACAAATATCTTTTTTCGATGCCTGTTCATATTTGCATTCTAAATTGATGGTTCAATAGATATGAGTTACGTATATTCAAGTGTATAATTTACAACTTACGTGTATACTTTGTGACTTACGTGCATTCGAGTGTATACTTTATGGCTTACATGTTTTCATGCATATACCTTGTATTCGTGCATATACTTTGTTTTAATTTGTGTATACTATGTATTCGTGTGTATACTTTTTGAGGCTTACGTGTTTATGAGTACTTGTAGTTCCCTTATTGACATGTACATGTTTGACTTATTCACATGTATAATTATTAATTGGTTAGCCCTAGCATTGATCTATGTCATCCTCAATGCATGATCCTTGAGATGAAGTACACCCTCAAGGTCAAAAGGAGTTTCACATGCATTCTTCGTAGGCTCATTTTGGTAGTGAAACCAAAAATCTCTTGCATCATTGAAACGAAAAAAAAATTCCTTTATAGCAGGTCTAAAGCCATTATCATTCTCCATCAGTTCTTCATGTATCCACTCCCCATTAACGGTTGTCTCATGACCTTCATGAAACCAAACACTTATCTCATTTGTGATAGAAGAAATGTATGAAGATATATCTTCCTCCTTATGAACCATTCATTATCATGAGAGATGGGTTCTTGTGAACCACTACTGATGAATCATGGGTCAATGAGTTTGACTTGTAAAACTACACGATTGAATCCTAATAGCAATATCAGAATATTTATATATCTAAATGTGTTATTTCCTTCAGCTAAAATTTGTGCTTATACTTATGTGATTGATATATGTTTGTGTATGGGATCATAGTAATTTCTATTTGATGATGCTATTGTGTCTTTAAGGTTTATTTATTAAAGGATGCATGAAACAAGTTTTAAATCCTTACAAATCTTTGAATTTCTTAGGTTTTTCTATTTGTTGAGTCTGGGCTTCAAGCCAGAGTCCAAGTGAAAAAATGGCTTGTCAAGTCCGAGGCGAGTCCTAGTCTTTAACACTGGTGTGAACACATTAAGGAATAATGTATATGTCGATGAAGAGAGAACCCATCCTTGTTTCCAAACAAACCATTTATCCCTCAAGAGCACTCTTGCTCTTCCCAAGACCTATTATTTGATCTTCCTAGGGTATTCCTCTCTACCCTACTAAGGGATCACTCATAAAACCCTCTCACCACGTAAGACTCTCCACCAATTTCAAATTCTTCTCCATCACTCCCAATCCACCACTAAGCTTCCTTGGGCTCCACACTGACCCAAAGTGTCCTAACCACTCCAAGGCTAGGGAAGGGTATCCTAGTTGTCCCTTTGTTGATTTTTCTCCTCACTGATCCATCTTATTGGATTCTTTCACTTTTTACCCATCGCTTTCTTGAAAAACTCAATTTTAGGCCTTGCAGCCTTCTGCCCCAATTTGGCCTCCTAGAACCCATTTTCTTGACTTTTCTCACAAAAATTATTAACAACCCCCAAATATTTTTGTAGATTATTTCTTTTGACCAGAAAGGCTCAAAGATTTACCAGGCCTTAGGTCCTACAAGTGTTCATACATATGATTGTCCTCAAACCCCCTATTTTCAAGGGTTCCTAGGGTTTTGGCTCTTTTTCCTTCTTTGACGGCTTCAATCTCATCAAATCTCCTCCTAGCACACACATGACTGAGATACATGTGCCTACACTCCCATACTCTTGATTGGCACAAACCAATCCATTTAGCAACTCTCCTTGCTGCTGTCCTCTCCAAGCTACTAGCCAAAATGCACTTGCACTCGCCTAGTGCTTGATGATTTCATCACCTTCCTTGCAAAAAAAGACCCCAAAACCTATATGTACAATATTTACATAGTCCCCAACTTGATTCCAAGTAGCCATGAGAGGAAATCCATGGGAAGTCAAGTGGGACTCATTATTCAAAAAACTGGCCTAAACCGGCAATGAGACCAAGAACACCAAAAATTTGCAAAAAGATAACCAGTTGGTCTAGATGAATAATCTAATGCTACACAAGGTAAGTAAGTGAAAAAAATGGAAGACTCAAAGCATTAGATAAGTCCTTTCAATCCATTCTTGACTGGATGAAGGCTGAAACACATAAATTCAATGAAAACTTGCTCTCTTCCAATCACAAAAATATACTCTCCAAGTCTCAATTCATGAAAACAATCCTCCAACTCAGGTATTAGGGTTTTTCTGACCTTATATACCTTTCTCCCATGTGCTAGGACCCTTGGGTCAGGCTTAGAGCATCATTAATGCCATTTTCCAACTTTTAGGACAAATAGCCAAGGCAACATTACTATAAATGCTCACAGTGTCCAAGACTTACCCAAACCGCAAGCCCCTAACAAACCTATTTCCAATTCACTCATCAAAAACACTCTTGGGACTTTACATCATAGTCCTTATTCCCTTGGTGGTTGGCTAGAACCACCTACAAGCCAAAATTGCAAAGATCTCTCCAAAAGACCTTAAGGTGCTCCTGCACCATTCTCCCCCCTGCAACAAAGAAGTTAAGGAACCTATGGTGTCAAGAGCTCCTCACTAATTCCATGCTTCTTAAAGTCACTTTCTGCTATCCAAGTAGCCTCTGACTCTGGTTGATGTCTCCACTTCACTAGGTGCTCCATGTATGTCTTGTGCCTAGTCTTCTTCTTCACCCTTGAGTCTAGAATCTTGTCCACTTGTGGTCTGATCTGATCAGGTACCTTGAGTTCATCCACATCCTTACTCACCTTATTTGTATATTGTTCCTCATCCATTTCTGTTCCTTTATACTTCACCAATTCCTTCACATTGAAGATAGGCGAAATGGACATCTACTTGGGTAACTCCACCTTGTATGCATTGGATCCATACTTAGCCAACACTTCACATGGCCCTATCCTTTTCATCTGCAGCATTACTAACCACTCATATAACCCCTCTGTGGTTTTAAAAGCTGAATTCCATTCATCTCCCTCTTTCATCATAATCTGATAGTAGCCACTTTTCAAATCAATCTTGGAGTAGTACTTAGCACCCCCTAAACAGTCCATTAAGTCTTCTATCCTAGGAATAGGAAACCTATATCTAATGGTTATCCTATTTATGGCCCTAGAATCAGTACACATTCTCCACTTATCTCCCTTCTTAGGTGCCAACACCACTGGAACAACACATGGGCTTATGGTTTTCCTGATCAACCCTTGGTCCAAAAGTTCTTGAACTTGCCTCGCTATCTCCTTGTTATGCTCTAGTGTTATTTTGTATGCAACCTTGTTAGGCAATGTTGCTCCTGGTACAAAGTCAATTTGATGACTAATTGCCCCCTTACGTGGTAGTGTAGCTGGTGTGCCTTCACAAATGATATCCCTGAACTGATCCAACAGTTGCTTCACCTTTGCTGTCATAGGTAGCCAACTAGGTGACTCCTCCTCCTTTGGCTTCAACATGATTGCATAGACAACTCCTTCTTCCTCCTTCATGTTTCTTAGGAATTCCTTTCCACTCATCAAAAGTATAGTGGATTTTTCCTTTTCCACTGTGCCTTCTTGGGGAAAAAAATTCATGGTTAAGCACTTGAGCTGGAGTATACTGGAATGGGTGACCTGCCTGGAAGGCCTAGTGCCTCACCTCTGTGAGAATCACTTAGATGCAATGAGTGCTAATTGGGCCATTCAATATCATTTCAAATTTGTTGCTTTAAGCAACTTACAAATTTGCAACTTAAGACTCCTCCAACCTAAGGGATCGATCTAGTGGAACATAGCTCAGAGCGATTCCATGTGTTTCGGTGAAAAAGTCAACCATGCCTAGTGTAAACATACCTATTTGGATGTTTTGGAATAGTCCACTTGGTCACACAAGCTACAGAATGAAATTTGCACCACTCTGCAACTTTCCAGTACTTGCATTTGATGCTTTTTCCATCAAGTGAAAATTTGCTACCACTGGAAAAAATTTCCGAGATAGCCAAAATCGAGAGAGGTTTTTGTAGATAGGCTCAACGCGATCCTATAGGATCAAATGATAATTTTCTAAGTGTTACGACATCTGAGTAATAGCATGCTAAAGTTTACAGCCATTTTGCACTTTGGACCCTTAAGGGATCGATCCAGTGGAACATAGCTCAGAGCGATTCCACATGTTTCGGTGTGAAAGAAGAATGTGCCTAGCATAAAAATACCTATTCGGACATGTTAGAACAATCCGCTTGGTCACACGATTTGCAGAGTGAAAGTTGCACCACTTTAGAACTTTGCACAACTTGAATTTGACACCTTTTCCATCAAGTGAAAATCCGTCGCTATGAGAAAACCACTCTAAGATAGCCAAAATCGAGAGAGGTTTTTCTAGAGGGGCCCAACGCATTTTTGTAGGATTAGATGAGAAGTTTGTAAGTGTCATGGTATCCGAGTACTAGCATGCTGAAGTTTGCAGCCATTTTGCACTTTGGACCCTTAAGGGATCGATCTGGTGGAACATAGCTCGGAGCGATTCCACGTGTTTCGGTGTGAAAAAGGACCATGCCTAGTGTAAAAATACCTATTCAAAAATGTTTGAACAGTCCACTTGGTCACACGAGTTGCAGAGCGAAAGTTGCACCACTTTGCAACTTTGCACTGCTTGAATTTGACACCTTTTCCATCAAGTGAAAATCCGCCGCCATGAGAAAACCACTCCAAGATAGCCAAAACCGAGAGAGGTTTTTCTAGAGGGTCCCAACGCCTTTCTGTAGGATCAGATGAGAAGTTTCTAAGTGTCACAGTATCCAAGTACTAGCATGCTGAAGTTTGTAGCCATTTTGCACTCTAGACCCTTAAGGGATCGATCCGATGGAACATAGCTCAGAGCGATTCCACGTGTTTCGGTGTGAAAGAGGACTGTGCCTAGCATAAAAATACCTATTTGGATGTGTTGGAATAGTCCGCTTGGTCACACGAGTTGCAGAGCGAAAGTTGCACCACTTTGCAACTTTGTAGTGCTTGAATTTGACACCTTTTCCATCAAGTGAAAATCTGCCACCATGAGAAAACCACTCCAAGATAGCCATAACCGAGAGAGTTTTTTCTAGAGGGGCCCAATGCCTTTATGTGGGATTAGACAAGAAGTTTCTAAGTGTCATGGTATCCGAGTACTAGCATGCTGAAGTTTGCAGCCATTTTGCACTTTGGACCCTTAAGGGATCGATCCGGTGGAACATAGCTCGGAGTGATTCCACGTGTTTCGGTGTGAAAGAGGACCATGCCTAGCATAAAAATACCTATTTGGATGTGTTGGAACAGTCTGCTTGGTTAGACGAGTTACAGAGCGAAAGTTGCACCACTTTGCAACTTTGTACTACTTGAATTTGACACCTTTTCCATGAAGTGAAAATCTGCCACCATGAGAAAACCACTCCAAGATAGCCAAAACCGAGAGAGGTTTTTCTAGAGGGGCCCAATGCCTTTCTATAGGATTAGAAGATAAGTTTCTAAGTGTCACAATATCCGAGTACTAGCATGCTGAAGTTTGCAACCATTTTGCAATTTGGACCCTTAAGGGATCGATCCGGTGGAACATAGGTCAGAGCGATTCCACGTGTTTCTGTGCAAAAGAGGACTGTGCCTAGCATAATAATACCTATTCAGACGTGTTGGAACAGTCCGCTTGGTCACACGAGTTGCAGAGCGAAAGTTGCACCACTTTGCAACTTTGAACTGCTTGAATTTGACACCTTTTCCATCAAGTGAAAATCCGCTACCATGAGAAAACCACTCCAAGATAGCCAAAACCAAGAGAGGTTTTTCTAGAGGGGTCCAACATCCTTCTATCAGATCAAATGAGAAGTTTCTAAGTGTCATGGTATCCAAGTAATAGCATGCTGAAGTTTGCAGCCATTTTGCACTTTGGACCCTTAAGGGATCGATCCGGTGGAACATAGCTCGGAGCGATTATACGTGTTTCAGTGCAAAAAGAGACCATGTCTAGCATAAACATACCTATTCAGATGTGTTGGAACAATCCGCTTGGTCACACGAGTTGCAGAAAAATGTGTACAAATTGTTTACATGACCTTTATATGACCTTTTTCACATTGTTTACATTTCAAAATTCAAAGTTTGCAAATTTTCCTACTCAAGGCATTTATAGAACAAGGTGCTACTACACCAAACATGAACTTCAACCTTACAATATTTGAGTATATCTCATTATATAATTAAATCTTATTACAATGCCTCTAGCACTTCGTTCTCTCAGATCTTTTACAATGTCACTCATACATTCAAGATTCTCTTTAAATGTCTACATCATAGGTGCTCATCACGAGGTTAACTTCAAATGAGTAACTTGAGATTCCCTCGCTAAGCTTCACATGCTCTCTTACAATGGCTTGAAATAAAAAATGAGATTTGTCAAAATCATCAAAATAAGTATGTTGCATTGCTTTTTTGGCTGAGATTTTCTTTGATGGCTCTTAAATCAGCATTTTCTGCAACGAAAGATCAATCAACCCTTAGTAGTTTACTTACAAATACACAAAGTAAAAGAGAAAAACAAGGAGCATCCAAAATGGAAATGAAATAAAAATAGATGGAAGGCACTTACAGATGTTGCATGCAGGCATCAAAATAAGGATGTTGCATTGCTTTTCTGGTTGACATTCTCTTGGATGGATCATATATCTGTATTTTTTGCAAGGGGACACCAATCACTGTAAAAGAAGATGATAGCATTGACATCAAACAAATTAATGTGCATACAAGTATAAGTTAATAAGAACTAATGTGCATATACTTACAAATTAATCCAACGAACCATCCAGGTCTGCTCTACTCTTTATTGTGTCAAGTATTGCCTCATGGTCAGACTCACGAACCTTCCATAATGTCTTGTTCACAAGTCTACCCCCATATTTGGTCAAATGAACATTGGATGCCACGACAAGGTTCGATTAATGAAGAATCTTACGATGCATGCCAAAGTCCTGAAATAGCCAATGTTTAACACTTGAATGTGGGTACCTTCTAAGCCATGTTCCAGTAACCACAACTGATCCTGTAGGGTATTCGATGTTTTCTCCATCTATAATTGGGGCCTCCAATTTATTTTTTGTCTCAACACAATGACACAAATAATAGTCTATTCCCTCTTCATTGTCTTCATCTGCAATAAGTGCATAAACATGCCCTGCATTGATATGTGCAAAAAATCTCTTGAAATTTGTCAACATTACAAATATAGTACAAAGTAAGATCTAACAATATGAAATTTCAACAACTAAGAAAGTAGATATATCAACTCGTTGAACTAGATCTGATATGTGGTCAAAGTCCGCCGATGATTCTATCTGTGTCAGTTCCAATGCCATCGGAGGGCGATACGTGTGAAGTGGGCTAAGATAACTTGTGAACCATTTGTCAACCCACTCCCCTGACTCACAATCATTCCAGTCTTGCATTGTACATGAAGAACAAAAGCATGCCATCTTTCGTGTATCGATACTCCATGAACCTGTATTTGAGCTAAGGAAAGAGTGTAGCTCACTCAATCCTATTAGTGTACAATAGTCTTCATATGGTGCAATGTTAGTATCATCCATCAACCAAAAACATCTATGAACTAAAGACGTACCTTCATTACCTGGACCCATCAAAGCATTACACTACTCGACGATTGATTTTGCATCTGTCAACTTTGCACTGTCTTTATACTTTAACTCTTCATGTGCTAATGCTCTTTTCACGCATGCTCCTACACCATCATGCTCCCCCTTTCCATGTCCAGCCTCACAAAAGTTCCACATATGTTGAACACCTGTAATGACATGCATCCTGCACAACCAGTAGAACATGCGTGAGTTCTTGAACTGTGCTGCACAGTTATCAGACCATATTATATGTTGATTGTATTCTATGCCCCTCTGAGCCAAACCATTGTAGAACATCTGGAAGCAACCTTGCACAAAATCTGGAGAATGTGTGTGATAATCACTAATGTAAAAGTGGTACTCCCTCAATACCTTCCTTTGCTCATCTGTACTATCAGATGCATGAATGAATGT
The DNA here is from genome assembly GCA_007115665.2 of Sequoiadendron giganteum. Lineage (NCBI taxonomy): Eukaryota > Viridiplantae > Streptophyta > Pinopsida > Cupressales > Cupressaceae > Sequoiadendron > Sequoiadendron giganteum. The sequence continues at coordinate 920,973,990 of CM021100.1, forward strand.
TATGTGCACAAATATTGAAACTTGTGTGGAGTTGTAATACTATAACTACACCTCATGTTGTGGTTGTAGAGTGTAGTTCTCTGCAAAGTCAACCACGGATACTATTCTTCCAACTGGAAAGGTGTCCTTGCATAGCTTGAATTACGTGTCAACCATCGGGCTCTATGGGTATGCATTGCATACTCAGACAGTATACTATCATGAAATGTGCTCATAAATTTGTACACTGGAATCTTCTCAATAACCAAATCACACCTTTTTGCTTGAGACCCATCTTTTGTAGCATATTCCACTCTTTTATACTTCCCGAACTCTACTAGTTTTTGGCCCACCTCATATGTGCTTTCCATATGTTGACATACTGGCATACGCTGGAAGCCACCACAATGCTCGCATGAACCATCCAAGCATGTTGTCCTATAGAATATCTGGCCATCATCTATTTCACATAATTTTTTGATAAGAACTCTCTTGAAGATTTTGGTGGGGCTTCTATGCCACAATCCTACAAAACATCGTTAGTATGCAAATCTAAACATATAGAACGGTAAACATCGTAATGGTTAGAAAATTCAATATGTAGTCTACAACAACAAGTAGTGCATGTGTGATTTATCTTGACATAAAAAGGTTTAAGCAGTTCAAAAAATCTTTGAGAAATACTAATTTGGGGATAATCATTTTCAAATTTCCGAAAAAATTGGGTTTGAGTCATATCCAAAAAATGCTTTGGATGTGGCTCACGATTTCGACTACCGATTCTCCTTCTTACCACATCCCTTTGATTCGGAGATGGCCTTGTGTTATTCTTCCAATACTCTTCAATTAGTGTTCTCAAGGCTTCGAAAAATTCTTTATCTTTTCGTGACAGTCTCCCCGAGAATGCCCATAATTCATTTGTATCATTGCCCTCAATTCTTTGCTGCCTTTGAATGGCTCTTGATAAAGTCTTTCTACTAATTCCCATTTTTTCACTAGTCTTTTTAATTAGGCGAGCTCTCTTTGTTTGACAACTTACCAAAATTGATGTAATGACACGTCGAGTGAAATTACTATCCTTTGAGTGTGAGGTCTTACCCACACTCTCATAAGCATCCATTAGATTCTTCACAATAGTGTCTTCACTCGATGCATTCGATGTTCTCAATCCAAGAGTCTTCATGATGTTCCTATACTTTACACCCCGCATCATTTCAACAAATAGTTGACATCTTGCAGTCTCATTTAGCCTTTCAAAGAATCGTTCCCAAATCTTATCAGCATATCTTCTACAAGTGCGTGTTGAAATCTTACCTTCCATGTTCTGCAAAATATCATCATCAATATTAATCAAATACTTTGGCTTTCTACGCAAAATTCTTGGTGGTGTTCTCCTAGGTACATACATCTCAACATTAGGAATTTCATTAATATTTAATTGAGGTGGGCTAGATTGCATACCTTCAATCGAGGGTGGAGAAGAAGACATACCTTGATGTTCACATGGGAATGATGGCATACCTTCTTCGTCAATTTCGAGTGATGATGTACTCTCAACTTGAAATGTGTTGGATGGTGTCCAACAATATTCACTTGTGGTAAATGGTGTCCCTCCATATTCACTTGTAGTAGATGGTGTCCGCCCATATTCACTTGTGCTAGATGGTGTCCTTCCATATTCTCTTGTGCTTAATGGTGTCCCTTCATATTCACTTTTTGTACAAGGTGTGTCTCCAACTATGGTATCTGAATCTGTCTTACAACGATGCTTTCACATTCGTGCCTTTTGTGCTGCCAATTCCTGTTCTCTTTTTGACAGTTGAGGTTCCTCTACAATCAGGTTGTTTTCATCAATCGTTTCCAATTTATTCTTTTCATGATATGCCACCACCCGAACTCTCTCCTTTTCTTTCAAGGTTTCGTTCTCTTCATCTGTTAGTTTCCTCTTTGTCTTTTTCTTTGGCATGGTGGATAATTTTATCTGTACCATGGTAATGAGATGAATATTAGTTCCTAAAAAATGTATCCATTCAAGATAATTGAAAAATATATGTCATTGAAGGCTTAATTTATGTGTGAGTTAAGGCAAACTTAGGGTAGTCTAGAGCCTTGAAGTTTGGAGAAGCCTGAATGATGAAATTAGGCAAATTAGTCCATGTAGACTTGGCAATTTGTCCTAAAAGTGGGAAAAGGGAATTAATGATGCTCTAAGCCCAACCGAAGGGTCCTAGCATGTGCGAGAAAGGTATATAAGGTCATAAAAACCATAATTGAGCATGTGGGAAATCTATTGCACGATTTGGAGTTTTGGAAGGGGAATTTGTGAGTTGGAAGAGTGCAAATTTCATTGAATTTTTGTTTTTGTGCCTTGATCCAGTCAAGAATGGATTGAAAGGACATGTATAATGCTTTGAGTCTTTCAATTGTGTCACTTAATTACTGTTTGAAGCATTATATTAACCATTTAGTTCAATTGCTTTCTGTTTTGCAAGTTTTTAGAGTTTTTGGTCTCATAGCCGGTTAAGGCCAGTTTTTGGAAATAATGATCCCCACCTTGAATTCCCGTGGAAAGGCTACCATGGCCACTTGGAATCAAGTAGGGTACTATTTTTATAGTGTACATATGGTGTGTGGTTTCTTGGTTTGCAAGGGATATGGTGAATTAATCAAGAACTAGGCGAGTGCGAGTGCATTCTGGCTAGTGGCTTGGAGAGGATAGCAGTAAAGAAAGTTGCTAAATGGATTGTTTTATGCAAATCAAGAGAAAGAGAGTGTGGTAACATGTATTCCAGACATGTGTGTGCAAGGAGGAGTGTTGAGGAGGTCGTTGAAGCCCTCAAAGTTGGAAAAAGGAGCCAGAACCCTACAAACCCTTGAAAATAGGGGGTATGAGGACAGTCCTATGTACGGACACCAAAGGGACTAAAAACCTAGTAAATATTGAAGCCTCGGGTACCACTAGAAATAATCTATAAAAATATTTGGGGATTGTTAAGACCGTTTTTGAGAAAAGCCAAGAAAATGGGTTCTAGGAGGCTTAATTGGGCAAAAGGCTACAAGGCCTAAAATTGGGTTTTTCAAGAAAGTGATGGGTACAAGGTGAAAGAATCCTATGAGATGGATCAGTGAGGAGTTAAATCAACAAGGGGATAGTGATAATACCCTTTCCTAGCCCCTGGAGTGGTTAGGACACTTTGGGTTAGTGTGGAGCCCACAAAAGCTTAGTGATGAATTGAGAGCAATGGTGAAGAATTTGAAATTGGTGGAGAGTCTTATGAGGTGAGAGGGGTTTAGGAGGGATTGCTGAGCAGGGTAGAGAGGAATACCCTAGGAAGACCAGAGAATAGGTTTTGGGAAGAGCAAGATTGCTCTTGAAAGTTAAGACTCCCCATCAATTGTTGAAGGAGTGGTCTATGTAATAAACTTTTGACCTTGTGCAGGGTATTTTGAAGATGTTTGATGCTTTGGAATGGTCTGGGAAGGCCCGGGTATAGGAGTTTCTATAAACCCTCCCTCTTTGCTTCGAAAAATGGGGGTTTTTGTATTGGAAGCCTAGTTGAGCGGGTAAGGTCCTAAGACCTAGAAATTGTCTTGTTTTGAGACCTAGAACTAAACAACTTATGAGTGACATAATCATTGGTTGATGTTTTGAGGAACCTAGTTGATTGTAATCAGTTATTTTCAAGATTTTTGAAGGTGTTTTGAAGGTCCTTAAGGAATTGGGAACTCTTAATGCTAATTTGAGTATATGAATCAAATGTTTTGTGAAGAGAAATATAGTTGAATAAGTGTGTCAAGAAAGGTGTCGATTTTTTCCTTTGTACTGCATCAGTTTGTGCAGAGGTATTGGAAGGCGTTTGGACCCTTCAGATGAATGGGAGAGGCTTGGAGTTGTCTTAAAGGATGAATTTTGGTGAATTGTTCTGAATTTCTATAATTGGCAAGTGTAAGATGGTAATTGGAAAGTGTAAATAATTGTGTATATAATTTGGTAATTTAAAATGTGCATTGACAACCTAAGGTTATAATGACAAACAAAAAATGAAAGCAAGCCATAATAGAATGAAAGAAAATTTGTAAAGACTTCACATACCTTAAAAACCAGATTTTCAATTGGCGGAGTTCAACCTAATTATGTAGCCTTAGCTTCTTCTTTCTTCAAACTCCACAACAATTTGACTTGTTCAAAAGCTTGTTCCCTTCCACACTTCAATTGTATATCAGTTTTCAATGGAATTCAAACTTCAATTGATATTATATGTCTCTCAACGTGGAAACTCTGCTATTTCATGCAAAGGTGGTAAGAAGATCATGGAAAAGGTGATGGAATATGAAAAAGATGCTTGCACACTTCACAACATCATCAAAAAGATATTTTTTGTCGGAGCACGCACAAAACCAGGGGAATATGCAGACTGTGGGCCTTCAAATCATGGGTATATAGATTTTTTTACCGTTTTAGCGGACTACAAAATGCGCTCGCGTTATAACATGAGCATGTTATGTGAAATTTCATTTTCTTACTGTATTTTTTAGAGTATAGGAGTTTTTGAGAGAGTGGGAGTGAGACAGGGGGAGAGTGGAAGATAGAAAGGGAGAGAGAAGGAGAGAGTGGAAGAAAGAGAGAGGGAGAGAGTGGGAGATAGAGTGGAGGGAGAGAGGGGGAGAGTGGGAGATAGAGAGAGAGGGAGAGAGGGGTAGAGTGGGAGAAAAGAGAGGGAGAGTGGGATATAGAGTGGGAGGGAGAGGGGAGAAGCGGAGAGTGGAAGATAGAAAGGAGGAGAAAGGAGAGAGTGGAAGAAGAAAGGAGAGAGTGGGAGGAGATAGAGTGGAGGGAGAGGGAGAGTGGGAGAAAGAGAGGGAGGAGTGGGAGATAGAGTGGGAGGGAGAGAGGGGATAATGGGAGAGTGGAAGATAGAAAGGGAGGGAGAAGGAGAGAGTGGAAGAAAGAGAGAGGGAGAGAGTGAGAGATAGAGTGGAGGGAGAGAGGGGGAGAGTGGGAGAAAGAGAGATGGAGAGAGTGGGAGATAGAGTGGGAGGGAGAGAGGGGAGAGTGAGAGATAGAGAGAGAGGGATAGAGGGGGAGAGTGGGAGAAAGAGAGATGGAGAGAGTGGGAGATAGAGTGGGAGGGAGAGAGGGGAGAGTGGGACCCTTAAACCATAATCCCTCAACCCTTAAACCCTAATCCCT
>CM021100.1:920979679-921091811 GCA_007115665.2 Sequoiadendron giganteum
ATCCCTCAACCCTCAACTCTCAACCCTTAAACCCTAATACCTCAACCCCTATACCCCCTTAACCCTTAACCCCTATACCCTCTTAATCCCTTAACCCTTAAACCCTAATCCCTCAACCCTTAAACCGTAATCCCTCAACCCCTATACCCTCTTAATCCCGCAACCCTTAAACCGTAATCCCTCAAACATTAAACCCTAATCCCTCTTAATCCCTCAACCCTAAACCCTCAACCTTTAAACCCTAATCCCTCAATCCCTATACCCTCTTAATCCCTCAACCCTTAAACCCTAATCTGTTAACCCCTATACCCTCTTAATCCCTCAACCCTCAATCTTGAACCCTTAAACCCTAATCCCTTGACCCTTAAAACCTAATCCCTCAACCCCTATACCCTCTTAATCCCTCAACCCCCAATCCTCAACCCTTAAAACCTAATCCCTCAATCCCTATACCATCTTAATCCCTCAACCCTCAACCCTTAAAATTTAATCCCTCAACCCCTATACCCTCTGAATCCCTCAACCCTCAACCCTTAAACCCTAATCCCTCAACTCCTATAACCTCTACTCTATATCCTATTAATCCCTCATCCCTAAACCCTAAACCCTTAAACCCTAACCCATAAACCTTCTACCCTCTACCACCAATCCTATACCCTCTACCCTGAACCCTAGTCCCCCAACCCTCAAACCCACTTAGTAAAATCTCTACCCTAATCCATCAACCCTCTCGACCCTTAAACCCTCAACTCTTAAACCCTTAAACACTCAACCCTAAACCCTTGACCCTCAACCCTAACCCCTTAAACCCTAAACTGTTAAACCCTTTACCCTCTACCCTCTAACCTCTACCATCAACCCAATACTCTCTACCCTAAACCCTAATCCCTCAACCCTTAATCTCTCAACCCCTATAACCTCTACCCTATATATTGGACCCTCAACCCTAATCCCTCGACCCTATACCTTAAACCCTCAATCTTCAACCCTCAACCCTTAAACCCTCTACCCTTTACCCTATACATTAAACACTCAACCCTCAATTCTCAACCCTCAACCCTTAATCAACCCTCAATCCTTAAACCCTAAACCCTCTACCCCTTACATTGGACCCTGAACCTAATCCTTCAACCATATACCCTCAAAACTATACCCTAAACCCTCTACCCTCAACCAAGTAAACAAACCCTTAAACCTTCCCCTATTCAACCCTCTAAACCTTAAACCCTAATACCCTCAATACCATAGAAACCATCAACCCTATAGGTCCTCCATCCTAATCCCTCAACCCTATACCCTCAACCCCTATCACTTTCTCTCTATCTATACATCTCACCTCTCCCTCCTTCCCTCCCTCCCACCCTCTCTAATTGTCTCTATGTACCGTCTCCCTCTTTCTGCGTACCTCTTGTTCAATCAATCCCTACCACCCTCTCTCACTCCCTCTCTCTCACACTCCCTCTCACTACCTATCTCTCAAGTCTCTCCCTCTCACCCCCCTCACACTCTCAAGTCTCTCCCTTTCCCACCCTACCTACATAACCCTCTCTCTTTCTCTCTCTCTCTCTCCTCTCCCTCAATTCTCTCTCTCCCACCCACCTCTCTCTCTCTTCCTCTCCATAATTCTCTCTCTCCCTCCCACCCCCCCTCTCTCTCTCTCCCTCCCTCTATCCCTCCCACCCTACCTAGCTAAGTCCCCCTCAATCCAACCCCTTCTCTCCCACTCCCTCTCTCTTAAACTCTCACTTCGACCCCCTCTCCATCTCTCTAGACTCTCTCTAAATTCTCCCTTCATCTAAAGACATACATAAATGCATACATACAAGCATAATACATTTGCACATATAATCTTACATCCATACAAGCATACATACATACATGTACATAAAAATATATCAGCATACATTAATATATTAGCATTTAACATAAAGTAAGACATAACGCGAGCGCGTTATAATGCGCTCGCATTATGTGCTAGTAGACATGTTCCCCGCAGAAGCAAAAACCATGTCAAAAGTGAGATATAACGCGAGCGCATTATAACGCACTCTCGTTATAGCATGCTCGCGTTATATCTTGCTTTGAGAATTACTGAACTTTAAGCTTGGTATTGCCTTGGAATTCCAACCCAAAGGTTTGAAGGGCATTCCCAATGACTAGAGACGCGTTTTTAAAAAATCCACCATATTTCTCATAATCAAGTTCATGCTCACCGTCAGGATTGCACGTGGTTCAATATCAAAAAAATCGAGCACATGGGTAATGTTGGGTTATCTCTTGGCTATCCAACGATGTAATTTTTTTCACTTTCTGAAAATGTTAAGTCTTTCATCCATAATTTATTTTATCTATATGTCTATTTTTTTCCAAAAAGCAGCATTTGGTATTTTTTTTGTTATAAATTAACTGTTCATCAATTTTTCAAATAAATTACATTTTTAGAAATTGGACTCCATTCTACAAATTTAAAAAATTAAAAGAAAAATAAATCAATTAGTTTCCAAAATTTGTAGGGGTAGCACGGCCAAAATTCTATTTTCAAGATATGTCCACTTCGCAAATTAGTAAAAAATCAAATATTCATTAAAAAATTATCAGAAAAATCGTGCATCAACTACATACTATTAGCTAACTTCTGACCATTGCGATTTTAAAAATACTAAAAAAAAATTCATCGTATGAGGGTCGTACAAGAGTTGCTATACTATATTTTTCTGACAAAAACAACACCAATTTGTGTACGTCCCTCGTTTGAACCCCTTAATCTCAATCATTTTCAAAATAAATTAGTAGTTTAGAAAGTAGACTCAGAGCACTTGAATCCTTCTTTTCGTTTCGTCTCAAAATTTTGAGTCTAAGTATCCTCAATTTCACATCCAAGGTCAATATTTCCTGATTTCAGAAAAAAGTTGTCCACTTAAGTCCCCTTTTTGGGAACCATCTTGGTGCACTTACCCTGTCTTGAACATACTCTTCCTTCTATCTCTCCTATTTTTGAGGATGGTGTGTTAGAAGAAAATACAAGCATAGACAATCATGACAATCATAATTGTTCCTCTCTTGATACCTATCCTTCTAGTGATGAAGATATCTTGCTCCAAGAAGGTACAATCATTGAGCATCATGAAGGCCTTGTTTGTTCTTCTCCTCATCCCCTTTGGGAAGATATTTCAGCACAAGAAAATGACATTATAAACACATTTATAAACAATACCTTACCTAGTCTCCCTAACTATGATGATCAAGCTTTCCCTTCTTCTAATGTCCCTCCTTGATGCAACAAGAACATGTTTGTGTTAGAAGGTCCTTCTCCTAAGAGTCCTAAGACTCTCAACCCTCCCTACCTATTTGAAAATCACAGTGATCCTTCTCTTACTACATCTTCCCCTTATAGTGAAGCATGTGATGAACCTTCTCTAAGATATTCTACTAGGGTTGATAGTATGGAACACGAGAATGCACCCTTTGACATTCAAATAGAACCCTATTCTAATCCTTCCTCTCCTCATAATCCCATCATTGATCATTTACTCAATAATATTATGCCCTTACACAGAGATGTAGAGCCTATTAGACTCTCCTTCCCTAGGGGATGTTAATATTATTCAACCTCAACTCATCCTTTACCCTCCTTCCACCAAACCTAAACCTGAATTTACCCTCTACCTGCCTACCCATAATGTGTTGAAGCAATTGAGTTCTAATACCATTGCTCCTACACATCACACCTGCAACAACCCGTGTTCCAAATCATCACCCTCAAATCCTTTACCTTTACCTAATCCTATCTTACCTGCTGCTCCTCACCTCAATTCCATTCTTAGGGAGTATGATCTTGTTGATCAACTAAGGAATATTCCCACTAAAATCTCCTTATGGTACCTTATTCAAGTCTCCCTGCACTATCACAACATGATACAAAATTCCCTACAACAAGTTACCATCCTTTCTAATGAGCCATCAAATGATATAGTAGCTATTATTCATGGCATAAATACTGATATTATTTTTCACCAAAGTGAGATTCCTCCTTTGGAAGTACAAAAACAACATGAAGCTTTCATGATAATATCTCAATACAAAACAAAAGGGATAAAGATAACTCTTGTAGATACAAGCTCTGCCCTTAATGTGCGTAGTGTGAGCCTTTTGGATAGGCTTGGCATAGATAGATCCCACATCAAAACTGATTCTCTCTCTATTAGAGGATTTGACAATGTCACTAAGAAATCACCAGGTGTGATCACTATCCCTCTTACAGTTGGAATGGACACATTAGATACCAAAATCCATGTTATGCCTCATGAGGTTTCATACAAACTTCTCTTAGGTAGGCCATGGATTCATGCTATGAATGGAGTATCTTCCACACTTCATTGAAAGATGAAGTACATCTACAACAACAAAGTGTACACACTTGACGCTAATCTTGAACCCAACATTTGCTTAAACATTGAAAAATCCAGAGATAATCACTTCCACACCTTAACACCAACCACCCAAGTGGAACCCTCACAACAACCAAATAACAAACAACATCTTGAGCCTCTCACCAAGCTCTTAGATGATGATTGGGGTTCCTTAGAATTTACCCCTCCCTTAATGGGAGCATCCAAGACCATAGACAACAAATCTCAAAAGGGATACACAATCTTGTCCATACATGACTCGAAAGATCCTTTGAAAGCATCCACCTCAACTACTTTGGTCAATGAAGCACATAATGAACAATCACCTGATCTAAAAAAGCTGAAAAATATTTATGGAAAAGTTTATGATCCAATCAAACAACTTGTGTATAGTGGCAAAGGTTGTGGTGCTAACGAACAAGGTATCCACAACCCTATCCAACCTCTCACACAAACATCTAATCATGGTCTTTGATTTTGTCCTTTCATCGAAATCACCAAACCTTCCTCTCATACCAACCCTATCTCAAATCACCCTTCTCACCCAACCTTAAAAAGTGATCCTTTCCAACAAACAAAGGACTCTTTTATTAATGACCATGTCATCCCACAACCCACTATTGATTCAGATTTTACGCACTACTCTAAAGGAGTATACGAAATCTCTGAATCCATAGCTCCTTGTGTAGGTATGAAATCCTATCTTAAGCATGAAATTTCCTTGTTGCACACCAATGGATCACCTTCCACCCTTGATCAAGAGGGCATCTTGTTGAGACTCCTCCAAGATCACTTGATACCCCTTCCTCCTCACACCTGAAAGGAATGTTCCAACAAACATTCCTTTGTGCTTACCACCGAGCTCATGGTCATCACACTAATGAGTGTAAGGCCTTGAGTAGTAGAATCCAACCTCTTAAGGATTTGTGCTATTCCTTATGTCGGGGCAGCTCATTCCTCTAATTAATACCAAATTTCACTCTCCCTTACATCTCCTCAACCCTTTTGGCTCACTCTTGTCCTACACTAAGTGGGGGCAAGGGGTTAGTTAGCCTTTTTCCCTCATATGTCACTTGTCGATGTCTCTTTTTGCTTATCGTTAACCTTTCATGAACATATAAGAGAAAGCTTGAGATGTGGATGACTTGTCTTAAGTTGACTCGAATGTGACATACACTCGTTCATGAAATCAATTTTCAGAAACATATGCCTTGGCATAGGGCTTTCTGAATAAGCTCTCATGTCTTATTCCTCTTCTTCTTCTACTTTACAAAAATTGCTCACATAACAGTGTGTAGAAGTTCCTTTAAAGTAGGGGCATACATCACCACTCACATTTCATTGTGTGATCTTTTTTTCTTGTGATTCCCTCTCTTGAAAACATTAGGTACAATGTTTCTCAGGATGAGACATTTGCATTTTTCCTCTTTTGCATACAAGATGAGTCTTGCCTCTCTTACATACAAGATGAGCTTTGCCTCTCTTGCATACAAGATGAGTACATTTTCACTTTTCCTTTCTTGGAAAAATTGCGCATAATGTTCCTTAGGATGAGACATCGCATGAACAAAAGAAAAATCCATTTGAAAAAAAATCATTACAAACATTACTTTATTTTGTGGCGCCTTATCAAAGTTATTACGAGGTATAACTTTGGCATGGTTAAGCAGGAAGCCCAAGCGACATGACTTTCCCCATAGCCACCTTTATGAGTACATACCAACCATGTGTATGTTTCTCACCTTCTCTCGGGACAACTCACCCAATGGAAAACCTGAGTTCTGTGGCTCCAAAGTGTGCATATTTTTCACCCCATCTCTTCATACCAATCCTTGTCATCGCATGATCATGCATCTCATTTTTCTGTAATGCATTCACCCTTGAATGTGTCTTCTTGAGTTGATGTCTCTTTGAATTAGAATCTCAAATCCTTGGGGGCTTGACCACCTCCTTCATCTTTCTCATTCTTCTTCTTTCTCATTCTTTACCATCTCCATTGGTCTACTTTAGTGTGAGTTTGAATCAAGTTCATACTCTCACTAAAGTGGGGGCTAAATGTGTTGCCAAAAAGTGGACTTTGACACTTTTCACTCATTTGGACCTTTGCCTATGGATTTTGGACCCTTTTTAGCCTCTTTTCACGCTTTCTAAGCCTTGTGCCAAAGTGTTGTAAGGTGTTGCAATACAGTCTCACACTTTCCTAGGCTTGTCATCACTCAATCAACCCTTTATTATGCTATAATGACCCCTTAATACACATATAGGTCCTATCTTAGTGTTTTTTCATGAGACAACCCCAAAAAGAATCATCAACCACATGATAATTCTTGACATTCAATGGAAATTTCTGTTGGAGTGAAAAAGACACTGAGAGGGGGGGTGAATCAGTGATTTTAACTGTTTTCACAATTTTAATGAAATTGAAATAAACCAGATGTATGCTCTCATTTATCAATGATAAAATCATTCATGTATTGAATGAAATCACATAAACTGAAATGAGAATTGTAATAGGGAAACATAGAATATTAAAGCACTCATGTAATGAATCATATGAACCACAGATAATCAAATAAACAAAAGATATGTCGAGGGGAAAACCCTCCTGGGGTAAAAATACCACTCCTTAACCTACTGCCTTTTTCAATCTTTCATTTCAATAATCATTTTTTACAAATGCCTCATAGGCTGATTTCTGAGCACCAAATCAAGGAGCACCAACCCCTCTTTTAAAAACACCAATTTCAAGGAGCACCAACCCCTTTTCTGTTTTTAGTAAATCATACAATGATATAGAGGATCTCTTTGTTTCTCTAATTTCAGTCAAGTGCCTCTTGATAGACAATGTATACAATTCTCAAGGTTCAAGTATGACCCTTCAAAATTCTACCCATTGTCAAGCCTTAAGACAACTTGAGGAAATAGCTCATATATTTGATTTTCAATCTCAATGCTCAGCTTCTCTACAGTACAATCATAGTGATGTTCTCACACATGTTTTTCACATTTTTTCTCATACATATTTCATAGTTCTTTTCAATCAGTTAACTCTCACTTTCAATTTTTCTTAGCAAAAAATAATAACTCTATTTTTCATTTTTTTGTTTTTCCAAAATATTAAATCCGTAATCTCTCTTTTTTCTTCAATTTATAGATTTCATCATTACAATCAAGGGAGGTTACAACAGTAGCTAAAATTTCTTTTGAGAAACAAAAAAATAGAGTTGATTATTAGGTTACCCACTTCCAGTCGAGCAACCTTTCCAGATCTTGCAGTGGTCTTGAGAGAAGGATATTTTATATTGACAAGAATAGTCAAGCAACATGAGAAAGGAGACTAGACTTTTCTCCACAAGAAACCTGCACAGGTAGTGCTTATCCAAACATAAAAAATCATCTATTAAATTCATGAACAATACCCTTTTACACCAGCTGTAACAACAATGTAACCAAAAAAAAATGATCATGCATTCAATATCAGTTACCTACAACTCCAGGTAAAGAACTGAATAATTTTGAAGATTTCATGACGACCCACAAATAAAAACCACCATCTCATAATTCTGATATGGTAAAACTATTGTGAAATGTAGTTAAGATTATGTGAAATCATTTTAGTTCTGACCGATAAATGAATACACCAATTCTTCAACTTCCATACAGAAGCAACCACATATCTCTTATTAACCTTGCTAGTAGAGGTAACGGTTCTGCAAAATAGATAAATAGATGAATACCTGAGAAGACCGAAAGAGACTTTTCCATGTAGCAATTTACCAGATCAATAGAGCAGCTGAACAACCTGAGCTACTTCCAATTTTGAGCTCTTATCCAGTGACAGGAGACTGACAAGTGAATCGAACCTGATGATGGTCTTTTAAGTTTCCCCATACGCTGTCCAAGAAGGTCAGAAAGCCAACAATTAACATAGTGAAACGACTGTGAGAAGGTTTCCATGGTGGCAGCCAGAATAGGGTTAGAAACCCATGAACAATGAAACATTAAAGTGTTTGCCCTAATCTTTCAAAGCAAACAACCGATATCCTTTACCAATTTTGATAACATTTGAAGTCCGAAAGGACTAACATGATAATTCAAAAACTTATAATACACTTGAAATCCGCGGAGTGATCAAAGACATTTATGCTGACCAAAATTCTTACTAATCATCAACTATTGACCAAGTGATTAAGCATGTGTAATGTCGACCTAATAATGCCTTGCATTATTACAAACAAAATATCGATTTCCTTAGACTTTTTGTTCCCAAGTAACAAGTCCAAGTCACTTCCAATGTGACATATTTTAAAAAATGATAACCTTACCTGCTGTCGGCCTTAAAGCCATTTCATCTTCTTGGTTTGATTATTCAAAAGGGGTTCGTCTAAGGCAAACCCTTATACTCTAACAATCAACAAATTTCCCTCTTTGTGTAATTTCCAGGTCTTGTAGGTAGATTAGGCAAAGAACCAAGGTGGAAGATCATCCAAAAAGTTGTCCAAGCTCTCTAAGGTTGAAGAAAACCTAGTTGAAGCTTGGTAGACCTCTACAAATCAGAATCTTCACTTTCAGGACTGGATACCTGGAGAAGTAGAAAAAATAGACCAAGGGCTCCAGATTCCATCTTCTGATTCACAAAAATTTAGAAGAGGACTAGGTTGCCACTTTGGGCAACCTAGTCCCACTGAAGTTATTTTTTAGGGATTTTCAAATTTCTTAGGCTAAGTCATCTTGTAAGTCATTTTAATTTTGTGTTTGGCTCACATGAGTATGTGAACTTGTGTCTTCATTTGGGTTAAATATTTTTGTTGATTGTTTTACTGTCATTTGTGCCAAAAATTCTTTCGCTTGAGCTTCTTCCAAACCAACCATATTCAATATGCTTGCAATGCCTTCAATCTCATTGTCTTCTTCTATATTGAATGCTTCTCTTGGCCTCATGACCTTACAAATTGAATCTCTATCCAATGGCCAAATACCGGTCCTATGAAAATGTACTTTTATGTTTTCAGGCACAAGAGCAACCTAGAAAGCTTTGCTTGCAATTTCTGCCAATTACGCTCTTCTTATTTCTATGTGTGGATGTTTTTCCATCCAATTTGACCTCTCAATTTTAAAATGTGTCTTGAATGGAGAAAAGACACTTACATCCAAAGGCTTCAATTTGTGGTTGGTATGGGCAGGCAGTGTGAGAAGATCAATACCTAGAGATTGGGATTCTTGGATTGTGGTTAAAACCACATGGCTTCCATGTCCATCAAAGATAAGCAAGTGTCTATTTGTGGGTGAAGCCCCACCTGGAATTGATCTAGAAAAACGATGCAGCCAATTCAAGAATAATTCTTTAGTCATCCAAGCATGTGGTTGTGCTGCCATGCAAGCTCCCACTTCACAATTAGCAATGTAATTATTTAGTTTTTTTTTTTGAAAATATAGAAACTTGGTATGTTGTGAACTGCTACATTAATACATGACAATATTGTAATCCATTCTCTACTTTTAGATAGAATATATGGAACACTTCTGCTACCCACTTTTGCAATCAATTTCATTCCACAATTTCTACCTACTTGCACACCTGTTTCATCATAATTCCATATCTTGGTTGGTCAATATTGATTAGCTTTATAAAGTTTTTCCAAGTTGTCATAAAACTCAGCCACAATACTTGGTCACAACATCAATGCTCTATCCCTATCCAGACCCTCAATAGTCTGTAGTGTCAATTCTAGATGATGTTTGTGGAAACCCATCCACCATGATCAACTTGGTAAACCATTCTTGAATGGATTTTTCCTATTTTGACAGATGTGGGCCACATATGATTTTAGTTAAATAACCTCCAATCCATGACCAATTTGAGCTAATTCTTGGCACCACTCAACTACTTCTTTCTCTTCTTCCATAGATAGGATTGTTGGTGGTCCTTTTCTTAATGTCATTACTAGTCCTGATAGCCAATATGTTAAACTAGTAGAAGGAATTTCCCACTTCTTATATGCTTATCTTAACCGAGAAGCCATAGTCATCAACATCTTTCATGACATGAGCCATATCTTCTTCTATCCATGTACTGTTATTGCACTTTGTATTTTTTCTAGAATGTTGACAAGTTTGGACAACAACATCCATAGTTTTTGCATTGTTGTCACTAGGTGGGTTGGTTGAAGTCTCACCATCATATGAGTGAACCACTTGAAATTTCATACCCCGTGCTAAATGAGTTCTTGAAATTTGGTTTTTTCTCTTTCTTGCAACCATAATGCGTAAAGAAAAAAAATCAAATATTAGATATTTTGTTAAGGCATATAGTAATATATCAAGAAAAACCAGACGAAGCCTTTCCAAGTGGTCCATGAATACAATTTTCATAAACAACATGAAGGTTGCAGGTGTATCTGAAAATCCAAACAAAAACTTTGAAATCATAATGACATTAGCATTTTTATAAATTTTTTCAAAACATCTTTTCTTAATCTATAATTGACAGTATTTGAATCTTAAATCTATCTTCAAATGGACCATTGATCTTTTCATCTACCTCGCATGAGAAACTAGTTTTTGATCATACACCAATCTATAAAAAAATGCAAGGTACAATAATTTTTAATAATAAGTAGCTTGGTTTTCAAAATCATATGTTGATTAAATCATTCACTACAGGTAATTTGTTTGAATATAGTGCTTTCTGAAAATATGTTTTCGAGCAAAAGTTTCTAAATTTGAAGATATAAATCTTGATATCTGTATGCTCTCTGCATATTTCTACAATTTGTGGGTTTTCAAAGTTTAAATTAAAGAATTTAGTTGCATAGCTTTGTTGTTTGAAGAAATTAGGATAAAATAGGTTCTCTAATATAGTCTGCTTATCATTACAAATTTACAAGTATAAGGCTTCATGTTTATTGAATTCAATGGCTCTAATACACTATTTCCAAACACAAGAACCAGGTAGTAGGCACACTTTTACTTCTATTTGTAGATAGGATCTTTCTCTTCAAAAAGGCTATATCTCAATAGCAACCTCAGGTCGGTGACCACTGCAATCGAAGTTTTAAATAGCTGTAAGTGAGGCCATGTTAAGGCATACCCATGATTCTAGGATTTTTAACAATGTTGGGATGCCTTAAGTAAATAGTGTTAGGATGCATATATATTGTTTTGGTTGTTTATAAGTGAAATGAGATCTAAAATACTATTTAATAAATAGTTTTTTAATTTTTATGGCATGACAAGGTCTGCTTTTACATTCTCATCTTTTCAAGTTGTGACTTCCATCTACTTTGATTATTGTTGTGTTATGTTTTATTTCACCACTACTAGTAACTACAACATTGTTATAGTTTATGTTTCTTGATATGACATCACTGCATAGTACCAAAGTGCTCACTAGCTGAACCTTCTTTTAGTAAAATATTTATTTGATAGACTACATGTATAAGTATATTATGGGTACTAGGAATCAATATGTTTCAAAGGAAGAAAGTAATTTCATTCATTGAATTGTTTCAACAAGAATTAATATAGGACAAGTGAGGCACATGGTTTCTTGAATAGTCATGAATATCCATAAGGACTACAATTATTTGACATGGGAAACTATATGAAAAGAGCCCAAAAAATGCACAAGGACTAAAAGTTAATCAACTTGGGAGACTTTTAAAAGAGATCGAAGATATTAACTACTACTTGCTAAAGAAACCCTTTCACCTACCTCTACAAGTTTTTGAATCCAATGTCATATGCACTATAACCATCCAAGTTGGTAATCAAAACTCAAAGCTTAAGGTCAAAACTCAGAGGGAGCATCACCAAATCATGTTTGAATAAAGGTGATCCTTGATGAAATTGTGAAGAACCTTTTAAGATTTCATGTGGTAACATGGTTATAATTAGATTTAGATAATTCACACACAAATCATTTTTTTTTTCATTTAGTAAATAGGTAAAACCCTTAGAAGTGTTTGAATCTTTCAACAGGGAACTTGAGTATTTTATGTCTATTTGGTAGGTAATAGATGAAAATAATTTCCTCCAATAATGCAGTCTATGCTTGCAACTTTAAAATCAATATTAGAAGACTTTTGATAAGGAATATTGATAGTTTTATTAAGATTAAGTTTGATGAAAAGTGAAACATTTGCTATATTTGCTTTCCTGAAAATTTGAGTTGTTTGGTAATCTCTTTACAAATTTGAAGTCAAATGTTACAAATCATCTATTTTAATTTATATTAATGATCTTGGATTATATGATTGTTGTTCATGCACAATTTTGATTTTAGACACAGTCTACTTGGTTATTTAATATCGTTTTGATTTCAAATATAGTCTACTTGGATATTTAATATAAATTAAAATAGATTTGTAATTTAAAATTTTCATTTGTAAATAGATTTCCTTGTTAGATGAATATAAATTAAAATAGACGAAGAAAAAAATAACATACCTGAATAGTAAACACCAGAATAGTCTGAAAATCTCTGCAATCTGATATGTTGAGTTGTTTGGTAATCTCTTGAAAGCTCTAATAGTATGCAGTGAGAATGAGAATGTATGTAGAGAGAATGCATGCAATCTGATATAGATAAAGTAAATGGTTTTATTGCATTGTATGTTATATGAAATTGAATTTGGTTTGGTTGATCCATGGCTTATGTGAATTTGAAATGGGTTTTTGGTTGATCCATGGCTTGTAAATGTTGCATTATTATTGGTTAAAATGAGATGTCAGAGATTGAAGGAGGTAATTTTAAATTTGTTGCATTCTATTTGGTTGATATTACTTGAATTGGCGAGTCTCAGAGATGGTATTTGAATTTGTAGGTACTAGAGACTCAACATTTATTGCTGAGAAGTATTCAGAGATGGTACGAGTGATTGATTGGAGAAGTCTACACTATCAACATTTTTTGTTCAGATTTAATGAGAGATGGGACTAGATATTGAAAATAGAGTTTTCTATATTAGTTAAAATGTGCACTAGAACTTGAATGGTTTAGCCTACTTACTAAGTAAGTAACAAGTACAAGTTTGGACAAAAGTAAATGTAATATTTAATATTAGTGCTGTTATGTGTGCAAAATACTTTGAAGTTGTTATAAATAACATTTTATTTTGTGTCATATTCAATGTGTAATGAATGATATATGCTTTTTTATTATTGATTATCAGGTAGTTACACAACTTTTAATATATCTACGATTAACACAAAAGTATATAAATATTGATATTTAAATGTTCAATGAATGGACTATATTTGTTCAATCAATACATACAAATATCACAAATACATCACAACTATTAGAACATGCTCAACTACTGAATCCTCTCCCCTAGCTTCGTTTCAATTAGTTTTGATATACTTGCAAGTGATTAAGGGCTACAAGATGACGCTAGTCTAGGAATTCTAGCTCATTCAACCAAGATATTTTGTATTCTTCATCGATGATTAGATTCTGTAGTGACACTCATAGTGATGGGAGCTCAACCTCAATAGACAAGATACAATTTGATCCTTAGACCAAGGAGAAAGGGTTTGCACCTGTTGGTGTGTGGATACTGGTTCGATAGGCCCAGAGACCGGGATTTAGCTACTGATGCGAGTCACAACAAGATTCGTTGACTATTTTCTTCAAGATTTTTAGGATGGTTTTGTTTGTAGCCTCTACTTGGCCATTGCCTTGGGGATAATACGGGGTAGAGAATTAGTGTTGGATGTTAAATTTTTGGCATAGTTCTTTCACATCTTTATTCTTAAAGGGTGTCCCATTGTTTGAGATTAGTGTTTGTGGGACACCATAACGACAGATGAGGTAATTTATGATAAACTTAGAAATCTACTTCCCCATTATGTAGGTCATAAGAATGGCTTCTACCCACTTAGTGAAGTATTCAATGACATTTATGATAAACGTGTGGCCATTAGATGAGGTTGGGGTGTTTTTTTCTATGAGTTCAATTCCCCATTGTGAAAAAGGCCAAGGTGTGATTACGGGTTGCAATTCTTGAGCTGGTGCATGAATCAAATCTCCATGCGACTGACATTGGACACACTTCTCTACAAACTAATGAGCTTCCTTCTCCATGGTTGGCAAATAGTACCCAGTCCTCAACAGTTTCTTAGCTAATGTCGTACCACTAGAATGGGAATGACATATGCCATTGTGTACTTCTGTTAAAGCAGTTAAGGCTTCCTCTTGGTTAAGACATCACAATAATATTCCTTTGATGCTTCAATGGTAAAGGATATCACCTAGGATCATAAATCATGATGCCTTTTTGACAAAGGTATTTTTAAAGTTTGAGGTGATATTATATGGGAGGGTTCCTTTGCTTAGGTAGGTAGAAATTTCATGATACCAAGGGGATCCATGACCAACAATGACACACGTGAATTCAGATTTAGGGATTTTGAAATTTGGCATGAGAAGTTGTTCAATCAAGAATTCACATTGGAGGACGTTATTCGACATGCCTAATAGTGATCCAATGGTTTCCATGGCATTTTATTCTCTATTGTTCATGTGAGGAATCTACTCAAAAGTTATGTCTATAAAGATATCTTCTAGATTCTCTACCATCTTCTTGTAAGGGGTGAGCTTTTCATCTTTAGTTTGATAGTCATTATTGACTTGGTTAATGACCAACTGTGAGTCTCCATAGACTTTCATTTCTTGAATCTTCCACTGAACTACTATCCTTAAACCTATGATTAGGGATTCATACTCAACAATGTTATTAGTGCATGGAAATGATATCTTGTATGAATTTGGAATGCAATCACCTTGAGGGGTGATGAAAAGAATGCCTACTCCAGAACCATGTTTGATGAATGATCCATCAAATTAATTTTTCCATTGATCTGTGAGGTTGATAAGGAATACTGATTCATCAGGAAACTCAGATACCAAAGGATTTTCTGCATAGATGGGTGCTTCTGCTAGTTGGTCTAAAATCACTTGTCCTTTGAATTCCTTGCACTCCACATACTCTATGTGAAATTCAGTTAAGGTCATCACCCATTTGGCCATTCTCCTTGTGAGAGTTGCCTTAGATAATAGGTATTTTAATGGGTCTATCTTAGCAATGAGATTGATTTGATGTGACAACATGTAATGTCTGAAATTTTGTGAAGAAAACACTACTGCTAGGCATGCTTTCTCAATAGGTGATTAGTTCATTTAATAGCCCACCAAGGTCCTACTGATATATTAGATAAATATTTACTTTTCATCATCATCATGTTGTGGTAAAAGAGATCCTAGTGCTTCTAATTTTGTTGAGATATATAAGATCAATGGATTGTTTGTTATCAATGACATGAGCACTAGAGGTGTTAGTAGAAATATTTGATCTACTAGAAAGATTTATCATACTTTTCATCCCATTTGTAAGTTCTCCCTTCATGGAGGAGATGTGAAAAGGAATGGATCTTATCTGATAACTATGTTATGAACCTTCCGATGGACTACAATCTTCCTTGTAATCCTCTCATTTATTTTTTGAGGATTTCTTTTACCTTTGTTGGATCAATTTCTATCCCTCTTTTTGAGACAATGAAGCCAAGAAGTTTCCCTAATGTAACCACAAAGACACACTTTTTTGGATTCAGTCGTACATTGTATTATTCAAGCCTGTCAAAGATGGATCCTAAGACTGGTATGTGCTCACTTCTTTTCTTTGATTTTTCCAAAATATCATCCACATAATCTTCAATTTTTTTGTGGATCATGTCATGGAAGATGAGGTCCATTTCTCTTTGATATGTTTCTCCTACATTCTTTAACCCGAATGTCATCATGTTCCAACAATATGTTCCCCTTGGACAAGTGAATGTAGTTTTATGTTGATCCTCCTTGGCGATTATGATTTGATTGTATCCTAGAAATCCATCCATGATTTATAGCATTTCATTCCCTATTGTTAAGTCTACAATAAGGTCGATTTTGAGAAGAGGAAATTATCCTTTAGGCATGCTTTGTTTAACTCTCTAAATTCGGTGTAGATTCTGATGCCCCAAGTGGGTTTTAAGACTAGTACCAGGTTTGAAACCCACTCAAGATAATATATTGGTTAGATGAACCTGACGTCAAGAATTTTTTGTAACTTTAGTTTCACCAAGAGTGCTATTTGAGGGTGCATCTTTCTTAAATTTTGCTTGACTGGCTTGGATTCGGGATATACCGCTAAATGATGTAAAACTACTTCAAGATCAAGGCCAAGAATATTTGTGTATGACCATGCAAAGTTAGCTATCCGTTCTTTTAGGAATAGTGCTAGCTTCCTCTATTCTTCATCTAACATGGATTCAACATATAAAGTGATCTGGGGTACTTATTTTGTTCCTAGATTGACCAAGGTAGCCTTTTCTGCTAGTGCTTCTAACTTTTTGAGATGCATTACACTAAGGGGGAGATTGAATCCTTCATCCTTGGGTGCCTTAGAGAGGTTTTCACCCTTGGATACATCCCTTCATTTTACTGTTTTAGGATTAGAGCATGCCACAATGTGGTTTTCACTCAAGGATCTGCATGCTAGTTGTACTTCATCAATTTTGTGACTGAAGGATTCAATCATCTCTCCATAGTATGCCCTTGTGTCTAGATCTATGTTGAAACATACTTTGTGATATGCACACGATAGATTATGATGAAGTTCCATGAATTCTGAGATTGCTTCATCATTTTTTAGTAAATCAAGAATCAGTGGTCCTTGTTAGTCCATGTCAATAAGTTATGGCTATACCAAGATTAGTGCAGTGGGCTGATTGCATTGATCAAATGATGTAATGGATATCATGAAGAGGGATTTATTGTCAAATAGGTCACCCATATCAATGGGGAAGTCATCTAAGGTCATGTCACATGGTGTAGGCAACCAAGAGGAGCTCTCAGCCAGTTTAACAGAAGTACCTTTTACAATAAGTGTAACCTTGCTAGTAATACAACCTAAACCAAGATTCTTTAATCATTTCTCAGGAACAATAGATCCTAGCAAGCAATTGTCATTTTGTCCTAGTTTCTCATTCTTGTTATAACCCATTCCCTTCATGAGCTGCAAGCCTTTATTATCATCCTCCATAGGAAGAACAGGGATAGGTCATTTATCCTGATAGAGGAGTTTGGAGATATCCTCCTCATTGACATCTTCTTGATTTAGATGCCTCCATTTGGTGGAGGTAGTTTCTATCATCTTGATTATTTTGGGCTCTTTAGTGCTAGATGTAGGTTTTCCACGAGCTTGAGGAGAAAGATGTAATTCTCCTAAGATAAATGCATCCTTTAGGAGCTTATAATTTCCACAACCATCATCTTGGATTACTACTTTGATGTTAGGGATGTTATACACAATGGGTGTATTTACTACTGAGGTAGATACAAGAGATGATGGATCAGAAAATTAGGTAGGTATGGATGTAGGCCCTTCATCATTATTTAGTATTTGTGGGATCTTATAGAACCTTGCCTCAAGATTCTTGTAGTAGTAAAAAGGCTCACGATCTCCATAGATGGTAACTTCTCTTCTTTTGAAAGGAAACTTGACACATTGATGGTAGGTTGAAGCAACAAATTTTAAGGTAGGGATCCATGGTTGGCCAAGTAGGATATTGTGTGGAAGGTCAAGATCTAGCACTTGGCAAGTAGTTTCTGCATTGATAGTTCCCACTTGAATGGGTAATGCAATGATGCCCTATGATACCCGTTCTTGGTCACCATATGCCCTGATGGTGGTACTCTTTATTTTCTCAATGGTATTTTCTGAGTAGCCTATGTCTTTGATCAACTTAAGGGTACAAATGTTCAAACCAGCACCTCCATCTACTAAGAATATTTTGACCTTATTTTTACATGAATATAGACCTCAAGGTGTAAAGAATGATTATGAGATGATTGCGATGGTAGGTATTGCTCAAAAAAGGTAAGATTATTAGTAATGTGCCATACCATAGCTTGAAACTAATATGTATCAATATCTTCAGAGACAAATGAATCTAACAAGGCTTTCTCTAAGATTTATCTATGTGTGGGAGATAGCCTTAATAGTTCTAAGATTGATATCTATGCTAGGGTCTTCTTAAGCTAGTCAAGGAGATTTTACTTGTTGCGATTTGATGTTGGAAAAGTGGGTTGTGTCATAGACTGGGATGAGACTCCTTGAATAGTAGCCTTTCCACACCGTGTGGTGACTCCACACTCAGCACTAGGTCCTTTGATGGTGACAACCATAATGATGCTATCACAAGATGCAACCACATTTGAATAACTATGCTACACATTTTGGCAATCTTTAGCTTTTCTATTGTTATTCCCTTTGTTATGATCAGACATAGGGTTCTTGTATATCTTGAGATCCCAATTCCTAGTTGGTACTTGAACAAAGATAGTGTTATTCTCTATGAGTTCTTGGATAATGTTCTTGTGTCTCATGAAATTTAGGGTTTTGTGTCCTTTGATTTTATGAAAGTCATAGAGATCATTTTTGTTGTACTAGGATGGTTTCTCTTGCAATTCTTGGTAATTTTCAGAGTTTGGCAATGTTATCAAATTTGATTCTACCAAATTTGTTATGATGGTTTTGATGGGATAAGATAATTGTCTGTACTTGCACTTGGGATAGTTGTTCCTGTTGGTAGTTCATCGTTGTTGAATCTCAGTGTTCTTGATTTGATTGTTCTAAGGGGATATTGTTTGTTGCACAGTTGATTGTATATTAGCAACTTAATTTTTGTTGGGTCTAGGTGCACTTAGGACCACCTTAGCATCTACCACACCATCATTCATCAGATTTGTTTTTTTAGCCTAGAAATGAGGTTTTTCATTTGAGCTAGTTGATGGGCGGTTGTAAGGTTGATTATTCCCTTGTGAGAGTAGAAATCGTTCAATGTTAAGGGCTCGAGGGACAAGTTCGTCATAAGATGTGATGCACTTAATTTTCAAGTGAAATGAGAGATTAGGATCAAGATTGTCTATGATGATTCCCACTTGTTGTTCATTTGGAAGAGTCCTCTTGCTCTTACTAGCTTTTTGTCTGCATCGTTGCAAGAAACTGGTGAAAGATTCTCCTTTGGTTTGTTTGAGTATATAACGCTTCTAGAGAAGTGGTTGATGAATTGATTAGTGATTTCTTGAAAAAATTTAATGCTAGGAGATAAATGAGAGAACCAATCCATAGTGGGACCTGTTAAGCTTCGAGGGATGAGAAACATTAGATATGAGTCATTATAAGCTACCTCCATACAGATGACGTTGAATTCTTTGACATGGTCTACAATAATTCCTCTCCCTTTGTATTTATTGAATTCAGGGATCTCAAATCCAAGAGGGAATGGTACCATTGCAATGTTATAGTCAAAGGGGTAAGGACATAGGTTTTGTGTATGGGGTTTCTTTGTCTTTCCCATCTTAAAGTCCAAAATTTCTTGAGATAGTGCCCTGAGTTGTTAAGCTAGATCATCTTGCGGATTTGGTGGAGGAACATACAATGGGATAAGGGATGAATTGCTTATGGGATTTTGATATGACGATATGTTGTAGGGGGTGTAAGGTGGAGTGATATTATGTGAAAGTGATTGGGGTGTTGATGTGTATGTTCCTAATGTGTTTGGATTGATGATGTTTAATTGGGGGTTATAGTAGGAACTTTGCTATTGTTGTTGTTGCTGATATTGGGCATACTGTTGAGCTAGTAAGGCTTGTTGTTGGGCTTGTTGTTTTTGTTGTTGTTGTTCCGTGATGGCTTGCTATTGGGCCTAATGTTATTGTTGTGCCATGATGGATTTCTATTGGGCCTGATGTTGTTGTTGAGCTACTAAGGATGCTTGATAGGCTTGATGTTATTGTTGTTGTTGTTGTTGTGTAGCTAAGGTTGCATCCTATTATTTTTGTTGTTGTTGTGTGGCTAAGGCTGCTTGTTGTTTTTGTTGTTTTTGTTGTTTTTGTTACTGTTGTTGGATGGCTTGCTGATAAGCTTGTTGTGCTTGATGTAAGTTCGAGGTATGATATTTTAATATAGAACCAGTTGATTATTGGGATATCTACGATATATTGTGGGTGTTGATGTTTTGGATGGGTTGAGAGTGTCTTTGGTTCAACATTCCTTGTAAAATGGTGGATTGAGATGGAGGAATGTAAGTTTGAGATCCCATTTGATTTTGCATGGTGAGGGTGACCGTGGGGAATGATGTGGATGTTGGCATTAGATTTTGCAATGGTGTCGACATACTGGGACCTTGAGTCCATTGATTGAGAATATTCCTTTGACTGATGTTTAGGGGATTTCCTTGTGCTTGAGATGTGATCACGATACTTCCTTGATTGATAGGGTTCATACCCAAGGTGTTGGTTTGATTTGGATCGATTATAGATGAATGGGATGTGTCCTATGATGACAATGGTATAGATGAACTTGTGGAAGGATTGGGTAAATATGTCCCCATTTGCATAATGAAGGTTGACTCTGCAATACCGTATGTACATGACCTTGGGTAATACCTTGAGATACTTGGTCTATACTACTTTGTGTGATGATGGGTATACTTGTGGTACTCATGGATGTATATGAAGATGGATTTCCACAATAGGTGGAGGTTTTGGTGGAGTAATGAAGGTCAAGAGGTTTATGTAGTTGTTTTAAATTCTCGGGGATGGGAGGAGCACCAAAGGTAGGTGTCCAAGTGGTTGTTGGAGGTGGAGGATTGGTATCAAGAATACCCACAAGTGTACTGTTGTCAAATGGAAGAGTCAAACAAAATTCCTTAGCAAGGCTAGCCATAAGACTAGGAGTAGGTGTTTGATTTACCCCTGATGGTGGAGTGGTGAAGCCTTGTGCTAAATTTTGTTCCATAAATGATAGAGAAATAGGAGCTATGTTTTGAAAGGCTTCATGCTGCATGATTTCCTCCTTACTGAGCTCAAAGGGATTGTTTGTGACGTCTTCAATCTCATATGGTCCTATTAGAGATGATGGTTGTTGTGAGGGTGTGACTTGGCTTCTTGGTTCAAATTCTAGAGGATTTGGATCACTTGAGGTAAATGTTAATTTGATTTTCTCGATAATTCTCTTATATTGTGATCTTATTTTTACCATAAATTTTGGGTCACTAATAGGAGAGTTGTGTTGAGATTTATAATGTTTGAACTCTCTAGTTGACTCAAATATAGGTAAAAGGGATGCTCTAAGTATTTTTGGAGCAATGATGATAATGGGGAATGAAAAGATGGGTGATCTAGAAAGTGATCTTTGCAATCATTTTGGGACAACACTTTTGACTTTGAGTTTGATGTTTTGATGTTGGTATGATGATGAACTTGAGAATCTTTAGGGTAGACTCGTGACCTTCAAGATAAACTAGTTTGAGGATGATAACTAACTTAACTAGATGAATGGAAAATGATACATTTCACATTCAACATTGCCAAGTTAGGGGTTGGTTTGATTTGATGCTTAATTCAAAATATGTTAGGTGTTTTCAAATTTTTTGCAAAGATAGGTGAGGTGAAACATGAAATTTTGATGAATGGATGGATGAAATATTTGAACCAATGTTTTGTTGAATTCTCAGTTGTCTTTGGTTGTCCTTAATGAAAAAATCAGTTTGGTATCTCAGATAATCTTTCAGAGGCTTTGTTTTTGGTATTCATGTTCATGATGATTCAATTTTTTCATGTTGATTACTCATGTGGCTTCTGGTACAGATTTATGAAAGCTATTCATTTGTAGATGGTCATGCCTATATTGGACTGACAGTGTTGATAAGGCTTGGTACACGTTATTCAGATGGTGTTCATTGTGACAGGGCATTCATCATCTTATGTGATAAATGATATTGTTATCTTGACATGGCTCAGGTTGATCATGGAACAGTTGGTTTTATTTTGATAGGTTGGCACTTCTTTATTGCACGACAGGTATATTGTTTCAATTTCTCAGTATCAAGTTGATCATGGCATCATTGACAAGATTCATTTGATTATATCTTCATTCTATTGATCTTCATGGTTGTCTCATAATTCTTTGGTGTCAACAGTTATGATACATTATTTAATACATGGCATATTGGGTTGGAATTATATTAATGCTCTCTATGGAACTTTGGTCTTGTCATATTCATTGGTTCAGTTATGGCATTTTGGTATTGTGACATAAAATTTTGGCATTGAAATTGTGATACTTGATTCAATCTTGGCTTACTCTTGGTCTATTCATGTTTTGGCATTTAGTACTTTGGCTATGGACAATATTATGGCTTTGGTTTACATTCAGATTTTTTATATCTTATGGTACTAATCAGGTTGAGCTTCATGTACAGATAAAGGTTATCTTTCTTATACATGTGTTCGGTTATGGTATTGGATTTCAGGAATTTACAGATTATCATGCTGCATATGTTTACTTTCTATACATATAGCTTCATAAGGGTTCTTGCATTATACATAAGGTGGAGTTTATTGTTTAAGATGGTTATATTGATACACAATATATGTATTGCGATCGTGTATCATTTCATTGTTATACTACAATGTATCTCACTTGCATATTGACTACATCTATTTGTTTGATCATTAGGATTTATAAGGCCTTGGCTTAAGTGATAAATCGGCCTTGAATTATCTAGGACAGTCGATTATATGAATCATTATGGTTATTTGGCAGTCGAGAGGGTACTATCATTATGTTGGCATTTGGTAAATGGTCTTTGACATCGAACTCATTGCATTTTATTTAGTTGAATTGTATTAATATTTGATGCCGTAAACTTAGGAGAGCTATGATAATTTTATTATAATTATGTTTTCCTTTCAGACTTCAAATCTCATTTCATTTTTGTCTAAGGCATCAAATGGTTTGTAGAAAAGGTAGGGAAAACATTGTTTATCATGCTTTTGATAAGGGTTTGAAACCCTAGCCATGCCGCCACCATGGGTAACTTGTATTAGTTGTTACTCTTCTTGCTACAACCTAATGGACAGATGTTGGAGCTCTCTGTAAGAGCTATGAAGAGGTTAGAAATCTGGTTTGTCATTTCCCTGTGGTTGAGGGGTTGAGCATGGAAGCAGTATGCTATTTTTAATCAGTTGGGTTGGTATTGTCTTCACAGAAGCTTTATCATGTTTTTTTCAGTTTCTTTGAGATCATCAGGTATTCATTCCTCTCATTGGTGAATGTTTTCGAAGAGTTCTCTCTCTCTAGTTCAAAATCGTGCTTGGTCTGGAATATTTTCCATCATTTGGTGTTTATTCTTATCAGATTCTGCAATTAGTCTGCATGCTCAAATTAGATAGGGTGAAAATGATTTACTTGTTAGAAAATAATGCATTCATTTCGGTAACACTTCATTTCTCATTATGGGTAGTCTGAAAATATTGTTTATTTTTTATTATGAGGTTCATCATGATATGGGTACGGTTACAAATTCTTGTAGTGATATTCTTCTATGTTTTCAACTTGAGAAAGGTTATCTGAAACATATTATTGTATCTCTAATTTTATTCTTCCTCCACCTATTACTAAACCTATTGGAGATGCTTCTGAACAGTTGAATAAGGGTTTTATTGTTCTTTCAAAGTGGTACATACGTTTCATATTCTGGTAACAAATGAGATTGCTAGTATAGTCTACTGAAGGGGTTTTTGAATCATTTCCTTAAAATGCAGTTCTGTCATATATCTCTTCATCATTGTCAGAAGAATCATTTTTCCTTGGCGCATACTTGGTTGAACTCTGTTATTCTATGCAAATACCCAACAAAAAGTTTTGTCTTATCTAATATACTTTTGCTGAAGGTTGAAGAGACAATATACATATTGTATTGTGATGTGAGATATAAAGAGAGATTATTTTCAAACAAATTTTAGTTCTTTATTGTTCTTGAGAAAAATATTGGATATCTATGTAATAGAAAAATCTGGAGAAACAAAAATGCAGCACAAGAAGTCTTAATATGTGAATATGTCTAGAATTTTGAAGGTTCGATTGAGAACCTTGAGGATTTTAGGGGTATTCAGTTGAGAGGCTCTTGTGAGATAAAGAGAAATAGAGAGATCCTTTGTGTTATTGTAATTCTGTAAACTGAAAAGGGGTTGGTGCTCCTTGAAATTGGTGTTTCAAAATAAGGGGTTGGTGCTCCTTGAGATTGGTGTCTCTAAATGAGGGGTTGGTGCTCCTTGAGTAGGTGCTTAGAAATTAGCCTATAAGGTATTGTTAATAGTGGTTTTCAAATAAGAGCCTGAAAGACAAAAGTTTAGGAGTGGTTTTTCTACCCCAGGAGGGTTTTCCACTTGACATATCTTGTGCCTCATTGTTCATTTGTGGTTTCACTGCTTTATTGTGAGAATTATTTATTGTTCATTATTTAGCAATTACATTTCCCATTTCAGTTTATGAATGATTGCATTCAACTAATGAATGTACTTATCATTGGAATATTGAGAACAAATGTGTGCTATGGTTTATTTTTTGAAAAATGTTAAAATATGTTAAGACACTGATTCACCCCCCCTCTCAGTGTCATTTTCACTCCAACAATTGGTATCAGAGCATAGGGTCCTCTGATAGGTCTAATCAACCTAGGATTGATTCTGGTTTTGGAGTCTGTTTAAAATGTCTCAAGCTCATGAAGGCACATCTATGACTAGAGCTCCATTATTTGATAGAATGGATTATGTATTATGGAAAATCAGAATGGAAACATATCTGACTTCTATTGATCTTGATGTGTGGAGCATAGTGTTAACTGGGTACACTGTACCAACTACATTTCTCGTAACTACTAATGAAAATAAAAAAATATGAAACTAATGCTAGAGAAAAACATGCTCTCTTGTGTGCATTGACTAAAGATGTCTTTATCAAAGTCATGCATTGCAGTTCTACTAGCGAAATCTAGGTTAAAATTGAAACCATCTATCAAGAAAATGAAAAAGTTAAATATTCAAAAGTCCTTACTCTAGAACATCAGTTTGAGGAAATAAAAATGAGGGATGATGAAAAATTAGCTGATTATTTCTTGAGAGTTGATGAAATTGTCAATTCTATGAAAGGGCTAGGAGAAGAAGTAAAATAATTTGATGTTGTAACTAAGGTCATTAGAACCTTACTGCCTAAATTTGAAGCTAAGGTTTCTACTCATGAAGAAAAGAAACACTTTGACTAGCTTACCTTAGATAGTTTACAAGGTACTATGACCGCCTATGAAATGAGAATCAGTAAACAAAATTCTATTGGAAAATAAACTGCCTTTAACACTAAAAAGAAAGAAAAAGATGAGGTTAATGAGTCAGAATTTTTTGATTCTATAGAATCCCATTTTCTTAGAAAGCTTAAAAAGGGATCTAGAAAATATAAGGGAAAAATTCCCTTGAAGTGTTTTAACTGTGGAAAAATAGGTCACTTTTTTGCAAAGTTCCCCTATGGCGATCAAAATAGTGACAATGAGAAATCTAAAAAACTTCCTAAGAAAATGGCCTATAAACCTAAGCGAAATTTCAACTTCAAAAAGAAGAAAAGTCTATTTAGTAAAGATGAAATAAACACTGAATCTGAAGATTATTTAGCTGAAGAAGATGAAACATTATTCATGGCTGAAATCATTCAACAAGAAGATACAAACAACAATGATAATGAAGAAGGTGAAGTAGATCTAGAAGGTGAAATGAAATGTGCTTTAAAAGAGCTTAAAAAACTCAAAAAACAAATTATGGCTCAAGCACAAAAGTTTTCTCAAGCTCTTGCTCAAGAAACAAATTCAAATCAAGCAATAGTCTCTTTAAAGACTCAACTTAAAGAAGCCAAGAGAGTTGAGGATTGTCTTCATGTTGGTATAAGTTATAAAGATCAATAAACACATAAACTAGAAAATGAGATTGCTTCTTTAAATAAATGTTCAGATAATGATTCCTTAAAGATGATATGATTATAAGTCACAAAAAAATTGAAATTGAAGAATGTAAGAGGATAGTAGATGTTGTAAGGTATGATTTGGAGGTTAAAAAGATTGATTGTCTAAAACTTGAAGGAGATGTAGTTGCTTTAAGAAAAGAGCTTGAAAGTGTCAAGGTTCAATCAGATAAAATTCAGAAATTTGATCAGAGTACTAATATATTGAATGCAATATTGGGCAAACAAAAGCATTCTAAGGATCCTACAGGAGTGGGATATGAGGTTGGACAAAGCTCTTCCGAAGAATCTCAAAGAGTGTTTGCTACTGCAGATGGAAAAATGTTTACACCAAGAATGAAAGTTGATCTTGGTCACCATGCTACTGCACCAAAAAGTGTAGAGAAAACAAAATCAAAGGATAACATTGCTGCTAGAAGACAATTCAAAGATACTCACAAAGAAAGGAGAAATGTCTTCAGATCTTCACATCCTTGGCATGATCATTCATTCAGGTATAATCATTTATTTCAAGGATATTGTTATGTTTGTAATGACTATGGTCATAAGGAAATTAATTGCATGAGATGGTCAAATAAGAATCATTCTAATGTCTCTAGAAATGAGAATGTGGTGTCTTACAACTATAACAATTTTGGTCACTTAAGAAGAGATTGTAGAATGAATACAAGTGATAATAATGTAGGGAACAATGCTAGAAATTTCTATAGGAAGCCTTATGTTCCTAAGATAAATCATAAATTCATTTGTTTCAAATGTAATAACATTGGGCATAAAGTACAACAATGCAGATTTAATAGAAAGACAAGTACTTTAAGCAAAAAAGTGAAAAAGTCCACATGAGTGTGGAGAAGAAAGAGAAATAAAGATGACAAGAAGATCGATAAAGATGAATGTGTGAAAACTCCTTGTGCACTACTTGCACATGCGATACCATCCAGATCTTGAGAAGAAGAAAAGACTTAGGGGGAGTCTATTATGGTCACTCATTTTACCCCTATGAAGTCTACAATGAGGTATGACAACATGCATTTGCTATTGATGGTATACGAAGTAAATAAAAGGTTTGTAAATGTCAATATTTAATTATGTTTATTCTGATTGTATTGATTATGAAGGTTTGCATATGATATTGGAAGTTTATGAGAGCCTTGGATATAACAAATATCATCATGATTATTACACTATGTATAACTGATCAACTTTATAGGTTGTTAAGGAATTCAAGTTTGAAGTACATTGACAATCCTTTGGTGAGCTTGATGCTTTGATGGCCCAATTCATAAGGTGCATGTTGGCTAAATACAAGATATGGTTATGTTGATTATCTTTGATGTCTTCAAATCATTCATTAATATTGGTATTGGTGGATTCTAGTTTAACCATTTAGAAGGTGCATGATTTAGCTAATGTCAATATATTTCCATGAGATAATGGTGACTTGGACTGTGAAGTAGCATTCATTCTTTTTCTTTGTCATTAAAGATTGTTATCTTGATTGATTAGTCTCATCATTGCTTAACACTTTGATATCATACTAAACAATTACTTGTTGTGCACATATTATAATGCTTGGTTTAACTTATATGAGTGAAGTTTCAACGACATAGCATGATAAGATAGTGAACTTTTAATTGTTTAAGATGTTAGTATAGTATATGGCGTGTAACGAAATTAAGTTTTACGGTGTTGTTCTTGGAAGTTTCTCGTAACATTTCATGGTTGGAACACAAGTATTGATGATTGTTGTAGGGACATAGTGACAGTGATTTGTATATTGCTTATCTATGAGATATTTTTAGTAAGCTGATAGTATGGTATACATGATTGTTGTTATCACTTGCAAAACTTTCATAAAAGACAATACTTTGAAAATGAAATAGTTGTTTTGGTCTAATAGTGCTTTGAGCTATTAGTTTTCATGGTCTTTAGCTTGCAGGTGACAATAACTTGCTGGTTCTGGCATGGTATGATATCTAAGGAAGTTTGATATTTGTCATCTTATGAGATTCAGAGACTCAAGGAAGTTAGATAATGGATTTCTATATCACTGGTATGAAGTGGAAAGTATTTTGTTACTGTGTTATTGATTAGATTCGAGTCTTTTCTCATCTGCAATATGGTTTACCAATGGATTGGTGAATTTATTGTGTGCTTTCAATGGATTGAAAGTGTTTTCAATAACCCATTTGGATTATTTGAAAATGCTCTCATTGTTTGAGAAAAAGAGTAATGATACCAGTTTTGATATATCTGTGTATGGAGCTTCTTTGTAGGGGGAGCTTGTTTCTATATGTTCTGATTCCCAACTCTCTTATATATTTTTAGTTTTATGCTCTTATTATTTTACTTGCAACTGGTTCATATAGTTCTTTGTTGGCTTCTCAGTTGTGGTTGCATTGTATTTCTTTGTCATTGAGGAAAAAAAGGGGAGAGTAATTTGTGTTTTTCCATCAAGGACAAAGGGGGAGTTTGTTGACTTCTCAGTTGTCTTTGGTTGTCCTTGATGACAAAATTAGTTTGGTATCTCAGATAATCTTTCTGAGGCTTTATTTTTTGTATTCATGTTCATGATGATTCAAGTTTTTCATGTTGATTACTCATGTGGCTTCTGGTTCAGATTTATGAATGCTATTCATTTGCAGATGGTTATGCCTATATTGGACTGACAGTGTTGATAAGGCTTGGTA
The DNA here is from genome assembly GCA_007115665.2 of Sequoiadendron giganteum. Taxonomy (NCBI): domain Eukaryota; kingdom Viridiplantae; phylum Streptophyta; class Pinopsida; order Cupressales; family Cupressaceae; genus Sequoiadendron; species Sequoiadendron giganteum. The sequence continues at coordinate 921,008,675 of CM021100.1, forward strand.
CAGGTTATTCAAATGGTGTTCATTGTGACAGGGCATTCATCAACTTTTGTGATAAATGATATTGTTATCTTGATAGGACTTAGGTTGATCATGGAATAGTTGGTTTCATTTTGACAGGTTGGCCCTTCTTTATTGCACGAAAGGTATATTGTTTCAATTTCTCATTATCAGGTTGATCATGGCATCATTGACAAGATTCATTTGATTATATCTTCATGGTATATCTTCATTCTATTGATCTTCATGGTTGTCTCATAATTCTTTGGTGTCAACAATTATGATACATTATTTAATACATGGCATATTGGGTTGGAATTATATTAATGCTCTCTATGGAACTTTGGTCTTGGCATATTCATTGGTTCAGTTATGGAGCTTTGGTATTATGACTCATGGCATTTTGGCATTGACATTGTGATACTTGATTCAGTCTTGGCTTACTCTTAGTCTATTCATGTTTTGGCATTCAGTACTTTGGATATGGACAGTATTATGGCATTGGTTTACATTTAGATTTGTTTTATCTTGTGGTACTGATCAGGTTGAGCTTCATGTATAGATAAAGGTTATCTTTATTATACAGATGTTGGGTTATGGTATTGGCTTTCAAACATTTAGATATTATCATGTTACATATGTTTACTTTCTATACATATAGCTTCATAAGGGTTCTTGCATTATACATAAGGTGGAGTTTATTTTTAAGATGTTTATATTGATACATAATATGTATTGTGATCAAGTATCATTTCATTGTTATATTACAATGTATCTCACCTTTCATATTGACTACATTTACTTGTTTGGTCATTGGGATTTATAAGGCTTTGACTTAAGTGATAAATTGGCCTTGACTTATTTGGGACAATCGATTATATGAATCATTATGGTTATTTGGCAGCCGATAGGGTATTATCATTGTGTTGGCATTTGGTAAATGGTCTTTGACAGTGAACTCATTGCATTTTATTTAGTTGACTTGTATTAAGATTTGATGTCGCAGACTTAGGAGAGCTATGATTATTTGATTATAATTATGTTTTCCTTTCAGACTTCAAAGCTCATTTAATTTTTGTCTAGGGCATTGACTGGTTTGTAGAAAAGGTAGGGAAAACATTGTTTATCATGCTTTTGATAAGGGTTTGAAACCCTAGCAATGTTGCCACCATGGGTAACTTGTATCAGCCATTACTCTTCTTGCTAAAACCTAACAGATAGATTTTGGAGCTCTCTGTAAGAGCTATGAAGTGGTTAGAAATCTGGTTTGTCATTTCTTTGTGGCTGAGGGCTCGAGCATGGAAGGAGTATGCTGTTTTTGATCAGTTGGTTTGGTAATGTCTTCACAACAGATTTATCATGTTTTTTTTGGTTTCTTTGAGATCATTAGGTATTCATTCCTCATTGGTGAATGATTTCAAAGAGTTCTCTCTCTCTAGTTCAAGTTCATGCTTGTTCTAGAATCTTTTCCATCATTTGGTATTTATTCTTATCAAAATCTGCAATTAGTCTTGATGCTCGAATTAGATAAGGTGAAAATGATTTACTTGTCAGAAGATAATGCATTCATTTCAGTTACACTTCATTTCTCATTATGGGTAGTTTGAAAACATTGTTTATTTTTTATTATGAGGTTCATCATGATATGGGTACGGTTAAAAATTCTTGTAGTGATATTCTTCTATGTTTTTAGTTGAGAAAGGTTATCTAAAACATATTATTGTATCTCTAATTTTATTCTTCCTCCACCTATTACTAAACCTATTGGAGATGCTTCTGAACAGATGAATAAGGGTATTATTGTTCTTTCAAAGTGGTACATACGCTTCATATTATGGTAACAGATGATATTGCTGGTATAGTTTGTTGAAGGGGTTTTTGAAACATTTCCTTAAAATGCAGTTATATCATATCTCTTCATCATTGTCATAAGAATGATTTTTCCTTTGGTGCATACTTGGTTGAACTCTTTTATTCTATGCAAATACCCGACATAATTTTTTTGTCTTATCTAATATTCCTCTGTTGAAGGTTAAAGAGACAATATAAATATTGTATTGTGATGTGAGATATAAAGAGAGATTCTTTTTTAACACAGTTTAGTTCTTAACTGTTCTTGAGAAACATATTGGATATCTATGTAATAGAAAAATATGGAGAAACAAAAATGCAACGCAAGAAGTCTTAATATGTCAATATGTCTAGAATTTTGAAGGTTTAATTGAGAACCTTGAGGATTTTAGGGGTATTCATTTGAGAGGCTCTTGTGAGATAAAAAGAAATAGAGAGATCCTCTATGTTATTGTAATCCTGTAAACTGAAAAGGGGTTGGTGCTCCTTGAAATTGGTGTTTCAAAATAAGGGGTTATGCTCCTTGAGATTGGTGTCTCTAAATGAGGGGTTGGTGCTCCTTGAGTAGGTGCTCAAAAATTAGCCTATAAGGCATTGTTAACAGTGGTGTTCAAATAGGAGCTTGAAAGGTAGCAGTTTAGGAGTGGTTTTTCTACCCCAAGAGGGTTCTCCACTCGACATATCTTATGTCTAATTTTTCATTTGTGGTTTCACCACTTTACTGTGAGAATTCTTTATTGTTCATTGTTTAGCAATTACATTTCCCATTTCAGTTTATGAATGATTGCATTCAACTCATGAATGTACTTATCATTGGAATATTGAGAACAAATGTGTGCTATGGTTTATTTTTTGAAAAATGTTAAAATATGTTAAGACACTAATTCATCCCCCCTCTCAGTGTCATTTTCACTCCAACATGTTTGACTTAGAACAAACCTATGTTTTCCAAGACCACGGTAGTAATAATGATGCTAGACCTCTAAAATATTCACATCCTAAATACCTAATATTGAATTTAGATGAGAGGATAAATGGGTATGCTCAAACCTATTCTCCTTCTCCTAGCTTGAGCATAGTGGTTTCTTAATAAATGGTAATGATTGCAGTAAAGTATTACAATGCACTTCCTACAAAACTTTGAGTTACAATATCTATGCCTATGATGACAAGATGCAGGTTTTACTTCATAGACTATTATCATGTGATGTATCATTCAAAGAAGCTCAGTATCATGAAAAATTCCAAGGTTTTGACTCCAAAAGAATGCATATAATTATGGACTATACCTTGAAGTGTATCTATAAAAGCTTGTTACCAACTTGTTTCTATTCTTGTGAATTGCTAAAAGGTGTTTCTTGTAATATTTTGGTTTAAGACGTCTAAGCTTAAAATAATGACCTGTAGATCTTGTTTTGAGGATCTTGATTTTATGTGAAATAATTAAAGAAGAAGAAGATAATTATTGCCACATGGGAGGTGGTAATATGGGCCTTCTATCCAAAATATCTGCTCTTCATTCTTCTTTATCCAAGATAGTTGCAAAAATTCTCCACTAATTGGATGTTTCTTTGGTTTCGAAAGTAAAGGTTCTCAAACTGCTAACAATATCCATTTTCTCTCCCTCAATGTATTTAAAGTTTGGTTGAATGATAGAATCCGAAAGGTCAGGTTGTAAAACAGGAGCGTCTGGTCTCCAAATGGTCATGTGGGGTTTAATTTTTGTCTAGTTTATATTGCTTAAATGAATTGGTTTTACAAACACTCTTCTTGATTGATTTTCCAAACTAAATGTTTATCTCAAAAAAATCATAACTTTCACAATGTCCATTTCATGAAAATCATGAGATTAGAGCCACAATTTTCTATGTTGCCTTTGGGGAATATGGATTATGATTGAGTTAAGATATTTAGAAGTTTCTAAAGATAGAAACCCTTAGGACAAGTAGTAATATCAAAATCTAAATCAAAAGGAACTCATATTTACCAAAGTGTTTGAAATTTTGAAGATAGTGAATGTTTGTTTTTGGAACATTTTGGCACCAAGCAATGTATCAAACTGACTCACAATCACTTACAATCTTAGGTTTGAAATGGCTATACTTTGTTGAGTTCCCACTTGGATTTCTCCAAACACTAAACAATGCGAACAGTTAGAGATTTGGGAACACTATCTCCCCCTTTCTTGGAACACACTTCTCGGGAGCACCAAATCTCAAAAGCCTTAAAATATGAAGGTCAAAAGGATTTTTTTGTTTCTACAATTGAATAGTAAAAATGTGGGATGACTTCAAAATGACCGTTCTTGCACCAACAAGTACTAAGGAGTTTTTGGATTTCTAAACAAAGGTTCATAATAAGGGCTTCCAATTTAGGTCATAATGATAAACTCTTTATGAGAGGTCTCCCAACCCTTAGAAAAAGGGCTTTATGCATTTTCAAGATGATGGGGGAGAGATATCATGTACCACTTCCCATTGATCACAAATTTCATTGTAACCACATATTTATATTGTGGTTTGGAAGAGCTTGGCTTTAGCTCATTACCACTTGGGTTGTTCCCTTGGGGTGATTACTTTTTCCCACCAAGGCAAGGCCTCTAAAGATAAAGAATAGCGAAGAAGTAAATTTGTAGTTCAACTGCCTAGGTTGTGTAAATAAATTAGGGGGGAGCACACACAGTTCCTTTCCTTCACACTCGCATGTTTGTTCAATTTTAGCTCCAAATTGAAATGTGTAGGTAACCTTCTAGACAACCAATGTCACCAAAATGATTTTAATTCTCAAGATTGCTGTGAAGCGTGAGAGAAGTTCATACACATTTTAAATGACACAAGTTGCAAAGAAGACTCCAAGAAAAATCAAACACAAATTCATTTTAATATTCAAAGCAATGATGAGTTCTTTTTATAGCACCAAAATCAAGTACGAAGTTGCTTGTTCAATTTTAAGCCTAAAGTAAAATGATAATGTGAAGGTTCAATTTTATTTCCACTTGAGCATTCATTTTAAGACCAAATTGAAATATAGTGAGCTCCTAAAATAGAAAGTAGAAAGCATGAAAATTGGGTTATAATTACCCCAAATCATTTAAACGCTCTTTAAAATTATAGAATTTAAGATAGATTTATTCATTTAAGCTCCATGTCTTTCAACCTGCAAAATTTTGTTAGTCTAACAATCATAACATAGTCAGGTGCACATTAGTAATCAAATAAATCAAAAAAATTAAGGCACATGTTTGAAAAATAATCGAAAAGTTTCTTACTAGAGTTGGGCGTCACTGAACACAATAGTGTCACAATTTGAAATTTGGGCATCGCTTTGGTGAAAATGGGTGTTGTTCTACAACATAAACAGTGAGCATGATAGCATCAGTATTTGGCCCAGTGTCACTGCTAGCAATAACATCACGATTTGAAATTTAAAAGTGTTGCTTTGGTGAAGATGGGCGTCGCTTTTTAAATTATTAGATACTTCTAGATTAATTCGGCATCACCAGAATTAAATTGGCGTTAGTGCATTAAATCAACATCGTTGTTTCAAATTGGGTGGGCGTTGCTATATGGAAATGGTCTTCAAAAGGCATTATTGTTTATAGTTTGGGCATCACTGCAACCTCCAAAACATCAAACAAACAAAATTCGAGCTAGAAAATTGTTAAGTTAACAATTTTCCCTCCTTCTAGCACCAGAATGTGAGATGAGGATTGTTAGGGTGGACCGATTACACTTGAATCATGATGAATCAAAGCATAAATTTTCCAAACATACCTACATCTACAAACAAGATCATTCAAAATGGAAATCTAAAATAAGCATTTAATTGAAAACGAAAGCTATAATCTACACAAAAATAGTTAAATTCCTAACCTAGCCCATCTGAAACTTATCTTGTTTTGGAATTGGTCTCGTGTTGATGTGAAATGACGACCCTTTCCCAATCCCATGATTAGTGAGTCTGTTTCAGTCGATTCTATGGAAGAGAATCGATGAAACCATTGTGATTGATGTATGAAAACCTAGTTTATGAAAAAAAGAACATGATGCAAGCTAAGTTACCATGATTTTATGCTACAAATGATCTAATTATGCTATTCCCCAACTAATCTAAGCTAAGATTATGGAAAAATATGAAAACCCTAATTCATATATAAACTAAGATGGATGCATAGAAGCCATTAATGGATTTTCTAAGCTATTATGCAATTAAAATGAACTAAAATAAGCCAAAAGTGAGAAAAATATAAGTGTGGATGCAAGTTAATTCAATAGAATAAGTTTGAAATTGAAAGATGGATCCATTTGTATCCAAATAGTGACCTATTTATAGGAGAGCAAATAAGAAATGGAGGGTTGAGATCAAAAAGCTTAATCAATGGTTTAGGATGAGTGGAAGGAGAGGCATGGGTCATGGATTCTCATCAACATATGAGAATGCATGATGGGATTTAATCAAGGGTTCACATTTGCTTCAAATAAACACACTTTTGACCTCACACACAGGTCAAAGGTTACTTGTTCAAAAGTTTGAAAGATAACTTGTAACTCAAGTTACAAGGTAACTTGCATTTGAAGCCAAGTAAATATCCCTTTTTCAAATGATGGAGGAATACAAATATTCTTTTGGAATATTCCTATGGGTAAGGAAAAAGGAATTTTTCAAATTAAAAGAAATTCTTAATTGTGCAAAAGAAGGATAAGGAATATTCCATGGGAATATTCCTCTTTAGAGGAAAATTAGATTAATTATTTAATTAAACAAATTTTAATCACACAATTAGGGGATTTAGGAGGAATAAAGTGATTTTCATTAAATTAAATGATTTAATGAATGGGAAAAGGGTGAGATGACATTTAATTAAATAACTTGGGGTTATTTAATTAAATTAGAAGACTTAGAAAATTAAATTAAATATGTTGATTTATTTAATTTAATTAGATGAAATATTAGCATGAAAGAGGGTGAATTAACCCGATTGAATTAATGAGGTTAAATGGATGCAACTGATGTAATTAATTAAATAGCTAAGCTAATTTAATTAATTAAGAAAAAAGAGGATGGATTTTAGAGGAAATGATGTTAATACCTCTTGGAGGTGCTTGCTAGTGGGGTTCGATTTTTTTTATTTAAATTAACTTTCAAAGGTTCATATTCTCTTACAATCAAAATATATCATCAGTCAAAATTAATCAAAACCAAAGTGTACTGCTACTAAGATTTAACATCCACATCCAAAGGTGAATCGTCATCATTCTATTTGAGCTTTAGAGTGGGATTGGTAAATTTGAAATTAGATTTTTTTTTGTTTTTTCTTAGTCTTTTGTATTTATTATTTTCCAATTTCAATGCTTACAAAGGTAGTTTATGCTTGTAAATTTCAAAATGATGTACTGAACTGAAGAAAAATGGGGTGGAGACTCTCTCTAGGACTTCTAGGGTTTTAGACCTAAATGGAAAGAGGTCCACCTTTTTCTTCAAGGCAGAATTCACTCAAGAACAACCTTTGATATTTCAATGCAAAGGAGATTGAAATATGACAAAAGGAATGTTGTAGGGGGATTGAATGAAAAGAATGAGGGGTTCACCACCAAGTTTAGACTTGGAAAGATAGTGCAATGAAGGATGAAATGAAAAACCCTAGTTTGATGTAATGCTTCAATGAATGACCTAGAAGTGCAAGTAAAATGTAACAAAAAAATGCTAAATGGGAAATGTGCACCTAGAAACCTCCAAAGGATTGGAAAAAAATCTAAAAATCTAGAAATGTTGACTTTTTGACCCACTGGGACTCATTCTCTAACCTGGGTGAATTAGTTCCAAATCTGGATTCCTATGCAGGAGTCTATTTTGAGAAAAAGGGTATCAAAATCTGCAACTTGATCTAACAAACAACAGTAGTGGGACTCATTCACCACTCTTGGCCAATCATTCTCGTTCAAGTTTTTCAAGATTTGAAAACTCTAATTTGTACCTCAACACCTGCCCTTCCCTTCCAACTTGAGTTATGGATTCAAACTTGTGAAAAACACTTGCAAAATAGAATTTGACTGCATTTGGTGATGGGGAGTTTACTTTGGTCAAACCCCTAGTTTGGTAATTAAACCTTGGAAAAGATAATGAAATGTGCATGAAAACCCTAGGCTTATGTATGTCTAAGACTAGGAAATTTGAAACATGATGCAATCCTATTCTAACATGAAATAATATGATGCAAGAATGGAAATGAAGAGATGAATGATTCACTTGTGATGATCTTCAATCACCCCAAATGAATCCAAATGAGGCTTGTACATTCCTTAAAGGCTGAATTTAGAGTGATAATGGAGGATGGAATCACTTAGGAAACAAGTCTTTAGGATTGGCTTGATGGCTAGTTGCATCTCCCCAACCTAGAATCCATCATGATTCACCATAGGAATCCATGATCAACCCTTGAAAATACTAGATCTTGATTGAAAGTGAGCTTGAGGACCTACAAAAGCACTTTAATTCTGCTCCAAAGATTCAACCTTACTGACTCTTGAAACTTAAACGCTCTTGTGAGAACTTCTTGAAGATTATTGATACTTGATACTTGAAAATGCTTGCTCAAAGTTCTTAAAGATTGATAAAGATGACTTAGAAGCTTTCTTTTATAGGCATCAACACCTAATTGACTGTTATTTAGATCCCAAAGGCTGAAATTCACCAAAAAATTAAATTAAATTGATGAATTCCTACTCAAATTTGAAAAAGACCCCAAAAGGGACTCATTCGCCACCCTTGGTGAATGGGTTCCACCTAAGGGGAATCATTCACCTAGGGTCGCAAATGAGTCCCACCTTAAGTTTTTGAGGTGGTTTTTGAATTTTTTGGGATTTTGATAGATCTTATATGATTTTTCAATGGAATGGGCCTCAAAATTCCAAAATGATGGGTCTTAGGGGTCTATAAATAATTATTTTAAAGGGTAATTAATGCAAGGGTGCCAAAATGGGTCCAAATTAAGTATGAAATCATCTCTTGTTTCAAGAGTGTGTGTTTTTATATGCTAAATTTAGCCCCCACTTTAATGCCCATATGAATTTATGTGCACATGCAAGCTAAAGGAATGCAAAAAGGATACACATATGAGTTCAATAATGACACGGGAGAATGAAGCCCCCACTGTACTTAACCGCAAAACCCCAATGTTAGGAACCACATCCTGCAACCCGAATCCTTTAGTTTTCCAGAAAAATCCTCTTAGAAAACCTCTATCTAGAGATCACATTCGAGGATAGATGTTTTCCCCCCCTTGATTTCGCTTGCTTTTCAGAGGTGGAATCAAGGTAGCAGTTTATCCACGTTGAATAGGGTAAGTCATATCATTAGGCATTTCCAAGTACCATGCCACATAATGATACATGATAGATGATGTTGAGAGCAAGATGACGATTCCAACACAACAAGCGGTGTCAAAAAGGGAGCTCTCCAACACCCATTATGTTGATTTGATTGGAATTCACTTTTTAACCCTAATGTAGTTAAAACCCTAATTTTGACTTACATAAGAGTGAAAAAAGTGAAGTAAATTCTTACTATTTTTCCATTTACCTTTATGTAGCTTGATAGTGATTGAATAATAATGAAGTATACCGAGCATATGAGTTTACAAACCTATGAGAATGGACATGTTGTGGGACTAGGTGGCACACGACGAACACCATCATGAGGTAAGTCGAATCTTCAACCTTTGATTTGTCCTTATTTAGTGATTTGATGATTTTTATGCATTTCTAGGCTAATTTAGGGTCTTGGATTTTTTTTGTAAAGCATCCCTTTTTTTCGTGAAGTATCCCTTTTGTTTGCGAAGTGTCCCACTTTTTTGTAAAGTCTCTCATTTCTTTGCGAAGTGTCCCAAAAGGGTTCTAAAGTGTCTACGACCTTTAAGACAACACACTAGAGTAGATTTAGTACAATTTTATGATTATTGATGTAAAAATTGAGGAGATTAGATTTCTCATAGGATATATTGTTGTGTTTGTGTTAGGTGCCTACCCATTCACATCAGCATCTCAGTGGCAGACAGATCAGTGTACTTAGAGATTTACCCCCACTCTTTCAGTGGAGGATACAAAGTTATTACAAACTGTCGGATTTTCCTAGGTGTACCTCATGCCCCTCGTGAGGAACCATGATGCAATGTTGATGGTGCTAGCAGAGCGTTGGGGTTCCAATACATGCACATTTTATTTTCCTAGTGGTGAGATGAGGATCACACTAGAAGATGTACACCATATACTCCAAGTTCCTATCTAGGGTGAGTGAGTATGCTTTCAAGCGAAGTGAATATTCTAGGAGATGAAATATGACACATAGTACTGCTTAAACATACCAACACATGATGAGAGAATGAGGGAATAGATAGACTTGTCGATGCTTCTATACTCACGAGCCCCAATGGTTAGATGGATTATGATGCTAACAGTTGCACTAGTGCTCATCCTTGATGGGCGGGGAGCACACCTAGAGGGAGGAATAGTACATCTAATATGAGGGATGATAGAGCACTAGATAGTATATTCTTGGGGGTGTTGTATCCTAGCTTATCTGTATTATGATCTTTGTCAATTTTTTTGAGAGGTGGATAATATGGTACATTGTATGCTTCTATAGGTTTGGTGCCTTGAGCATATCACTTGCACCAGACCTACCGGATTCCCATGTTTGAAAACCTTGGGGTATCCTCGGGCCTTTAGCTATCCTTTATGACAGTTTTTGCAGTATGGTGATTTACACTTCTAGAGAGTATGATTTGACCGCCTGGAGGAGAACAAGATCCTTTGGAGACCTTATCAGCTTGTGCCTTAGTGGCCAGATCATACTCGACAAATGAGGATATTACAACTAGAATTTTTTTTGGCTAGCCGACATGACTGTGTAGTATGTCCTTTCTACTACGATTGAGCCATGTGGTAGTTTGGGTAGCTATAAATATCACCTAGGGCATGACCCTTCTTCAGAATATCAATATAGAGTGCTCAAAGACCAGGTGATACTATATAGTTTACTATAGATAATGTTGTTCACAAAGACTCTAAGTATTCAGATCATGAAATGCCTTTGATCTCTGATGCAGATGATGTTAGTGCCACATATGACTACGAGGAGTGGTCGACATTATCATGATCAACCCCCATGTTTCCTATCTTGGAGTTGATAGGTGATGCAGGACCACTCCCAGATGAGGGAGATGATGTAGAGGATAGAGTCGAGGAGACACACTACAAGGCTACAAACATATTTACGGATGTCATAGATGATGAGGATGTCAATCCTGACTATGATGGACAGGAGGAAGGAGACGAGGAGGATGATGAGGAGAATGATGAGGAGGATGATGAGGAGGAGGATGAGGAGGAGCAGTCCATGAGTGAGGGTGGTGAAGCAGCAGATGAGGATCCAATAGGGCATGAGTGGGGAGAGTTCTCTCCCATTCGTATGACTATATCTCGAGGAACAACTGTAGTAGGCACTGGTACCTGCAGTCATGAAGAGGCTAGCACATCCTCCATGCCCCATGCATAGGATGAGGCTGATTTATCATAGCCCACCAAAGATATAGGTGATGATATATTATTTGTTGTTATGCTTTCATGCTTATGCTTACTCTTTATATATATACCATGATATGTACTGATATTTTATTGTTTCTATCTTGTAGGATATGTGAGACTTTAGGGATCTCTATTGTCAGGATGTTGTAGAGATAGTGCCCCCATCAGTTGATGAGGAGGCCAAAGACTCATACTATATGCCCCCACCCATTGTGGATCAGGACCCAGAGTCATTCAAGCCATATGTCAGACTGTGAGTAGTGTATGAGAGTTTGAGGAGACACATCCATCGAGCCCATGCTACCCAAGAGGCACAGTCATCTCAAACCCCTATAGAATTTGAGAGACTAGAGGTAGAGGTAGTGAGGCTACAGACATAGAGAGATCAGATAACACGACCACATCAAGAGGCCCTTGGACATATACAATATTTAGATTTTTCTCTTGGTACACTCAGTGGATTGCAGTCATGGTCGCACACCGCTATCTCCCGACAGACTACTACCAGACATATGCAACCACCAAGTCCCAAGGGATTTGGTAATCATAGGCCTCACTAGTATTGTATATTTGATGACATGCACATAAAAATTTGATATATATGAGCACTTGATGTTTTATTACTATCTGTGTTGGAATGTTGAATGTCAATATGATTAACTAAATAACCTTTGTAGTTTTATTTAATGAATGCTTCCATGATTTAACATGCTTTATGTGATCTAATAAAAAATTATTATAGTTTCTCTTAGATGCAACATTGTGATGAAGTATACTATGTTAAATTAAATGCAATTATGATTTAATTAGGGAACATTAAATGCTTATAAGGGTCTAATCTAACATAGCACACAAAATAAAATTGAATCTAGTATGAGACCTAAAGTAATTAGATAAAAAGGGAATTAAATAGTCACTTTAGAGTTCACGACATGCAAAGATTTGTTTATCAAGAACGAAGCAATGTGAAAGCCCATGGAATATAATCCATTAGCTCTAACAACATTTCTTACCATCTATACTATTCAAGGGGACTTAGAAATAGTATCAACATAGATTTATGGTATTGATAGGATCTTTGAGGGGTACACCATCCATTTCTATTAACATGTATGCACCGAACCCATAATTTTCATTGATTATGTAAGGTCCTAACCAATTAGGACTAAATTTTCCTTTTTAGTCAGGTTGGTATGAACATTTCGCTGATTTTCATACAAGACCAAATCAACTTTACTAAATATGTGAGGGATGACATGATTATTGTGCTTGCATTGTAATTTATTAGAATAATCTTGGAGGTTCTCGAGAGAATTAATGCTTTGCTCATCAAGCATCTCAAGTTGATGCAATCTTTGTTTTTTGTAAGTGTCATCATCGATGAACTCTTGAAGAGAAATCCTTAACGTGGGGATTTATAACTCCAAGGGAATCACTACCTCGGTACCATAGACAAGTTTATAAGGAGTTGTTACCATTGTTGACCTGACACTAGTATGGTTAGTCCATAATGCACATGTTAGTTGCGTATGCCAATGCTTGTGATGTTAATTAACTATTTTTCTTAGAATTTGTTCGAGATTTTTATTAGTTGCTTTAGCTTGGTCATTAGATTGTGGGTAGTAAGGTGTTGAAAAGTGATGTTGAATATTAAATGTGTTAAGGAATTTCTTCACATCATTGTTCTTGAATGGTGTGCCATTATTTGAAAATAATGTGGAAGGAAGTCCAAAGTGAGCAATAATGTGTTCCAATATGAAATGACATATTACATCAGTAGTTGTGAATCAAAGAGGAACAAATTCTACCCATTTTGTGAAATAATCCATTGTTGTGATTATAAACGTATGGCCAGTAGATGAAGGTGGTGAAATTTTTCCAATTAGGTCCAATCCCCATCTTGAGAACGACCAAATAGGTATTTGGGCATAGAGCTTAGAAATAGGAGCATGAAATAGATTTTTGTGTTCCTAACATTTATGACATTTCTTAACGTATGCAAAGCAATCAATTTCCATATGTCTCTAGTAATATCCCATACAAATGAGTTTTTGCACTAAAGATCTACCTGAGCCAAAATGACCTCCACAGGAACCCACATGTGCCTCTTCAAGTGCTATGGGGATTTCAAATTGTTTAAGGCATCTAAGAAAAATACCATTAAAGGACCTTCTATATAATATGTCAGCTAGAATAACATACTTGGTTGCTAGTTTTCACAAATGACGTCGGGTATTCATTGTTGTGGGCTCTAGAATAGTACCATCTTTCAAATAGTTGAATATTGTATCATACCATTCACTAGAGTCTTGCTTGGTCATTGTTAACACTTCTTCAAGTTTACCTTCAATGGATGGTTTCATGATTGGGTGAACAATAAATGTGACATATTTTGAAGGATCTTTAGGTGATATAAGAGAGGCCGCACTCGCCATTGCATCCACATGTTGATTGTCTTTTCATGGGATGTTGTCAATGGTGAATGATTCAAACTTCTCTAATAAGTTCATTGTGAGATCCTTGTATTTGGATAATTTTTCATTATGTCCCATTTATTTGTTTGATGATTAATTACGAATCGTCGAAGATCCTAATGTGTTTCACACCCAAGATTAAAGCATAATGTAACCCAGTAAGCAATGCTTCATACTCAATAGTGTTGTTTGTATATAGGAAATTTGACCAATATGACAAGGGAATAGGCTTTCCTATAGGTGGGATTAATATAACCTAAACATTGCAGCGTATTCTACACTTAGATCCATCAAAGTATAGTTTCCATGTATCAATTTCGATTGTCAACATATTATCATTATGGAAAGAGTCATTACTAGGTAATGCCAAAGGGAAAGGAGAATCATCTAATTGGTCGATCAAGGCTTGACCCTTAATTGTTTTTTGTGAAAAAAACATCAAGTCAAACTCAGTCAACAAAATCACCCATTTAGCTAGATGCTCAGATAAATCTATTTTATTAAAAAGATGTTTGAGAGGGTCAAATTTTGTCATCACTTGTATTTCTGCATTCGAAAAATAATGTTGCAATTTACTTGTAGTGAATACAAGGGCCAAACATCATTTTTATATTTTTGTGTATCATTTCTCATAATCAATCAATGTTTGACTAATGTATTAGACAGAACGCTCTTTGGGTATATGCAGGATCATCATGGAAAAAATAGGCCCTTAAGTGGCAATAAAAAGACAAAAAATCAGAGTTAGACAACTTGACATAAAAATTTAAATAAGCTATCTATATTATTTCAGAAAAATGTTAAAATAGAATCTGTAGCAAATTGAATGTAGTTTCTAAACTACTAAACCTTTATTTAAAAAAAAAAAATCTATTTGGTGAAAATTTGAAATTTCAATGCAGTAGTATTTAAATTTTAGGGTAAAAATAAGAAGTAGGTGTTTGTCTGACCACCCTAACCACAATAAAATGATAATATTATTTTATAATCTTTTAGATATAAGTAGAGGACTCATGTCACGATGTGATGCATATTTTTTTATAATTTTTTTCCAAGTAAATAATTAATTATGATTTTTTTATTACAAATTTTACAAAATATAAAATCTCATTTGTCTAACCACCTTAACTTGGTCAAAAATTCATGAAATTCAATTTTTTATTTTTTAATCCTATATTATACGAAGCATAGAATGTGACGCATGTTTCAGATTCAAAAAATGTGATACCATTTAAAAGTTATAGATGTTTTTCAATCAGCCTATCAATGAGGACTTTATTCATAATTCTAATAGA
The DNA here is from genome assembly GCA_007115665.2 of Sequoiadendron giganteum. Classification (NCBI taxonomy): domain Eukaryota; kingdom Viridiplantae; phylum Streptophyta; class Pinopsida; order Cupressales; family Cupressaceae; genus Sequoiadendron; species Sequoiadendron giganteum. Next base: position 921,023,873 of record CM021100.1, read on the forward strand.
AAATGAGTAATAATTATTTACTGAATTGAAAGTAAAGCATAATTTATATTGGTGGAAATCTGAGAATCTCCTCTAAAAACCCTTTACGTTTTATCAATTTTGGGTTAAAAAAAAGTCATCAGCCACATGGACCATCATATGGCTTACACATCGCCACTTTTTGGCCCATCATGATCCTGCACATACCCCTTTACCGTTTTCATCTTGCTGAGCCAACAATGTTGTTAAAGCATGGGCTGAGGCGGCGATATAAAATATAAATGGTTTGTTTGGCATAGCAGGTTGTAAAATAGGTGGAGTTGTGAGATATTCCTTCAAACTCTCAAAATACTATTTACAATCGTCATTCCAATTAAAGTGCACATCCTTTTTGAGGAGATGTGTGAATGGTAATGTACGATCAACTAAAGATGCAACAAAATGATGGATAGCTTGAATTATTCCTTGTAACATGTGCATAACTGAGAAATGTTTTTAGGGGATGGCATGTTGACAATAGCATCAATATTATTTGTATCCACCTCAATGCTTCTATGAGACATGATAAATCATAAACGTTTTCCACTATCGACACAAAACACACATTTTTTTGGATTCAACCTCATGTTGTATTTTCACATTTGATCAAAGATTCTCTAAAGGACATTCACATTGTCTTGTCTTGTTAATGATTTGGATAGAATTTCATTGAAAAAATATTCCAAGATCTTATGTATGTAATCATGGAATATTAGTGTCATAGCTCGTTGATATAATGTACCTGCATTCTTTAGTCCAAAAGGCATCATGACCCAAAAAATGTCCCCCAAATAGTTGTGAATGTTGTTTTGTGTTGATCTTGAGGGTTGATGAAGATTTGATTATATCCCAAAAATCCATCCATGAATGACAATGAAGCATGTCCCACAGTCGAGTCTACTATCATGTCAATATTAGGAAGGGGAAAGTCATATTTTAAAGATGTTTTATTCAAGTCCCAAAAATCCATACACATCCTAATATGATTGTCAGGTTTTGAGACTACAACAATATTTGATATCCACAAAGAATACTCTATAGGTCTTATGAAGCCAACATCAAGGAGATTTTCAAGTTCAACTTTAACAAGCAAAGTTATCTTAGGATTCATCTTGTGTATCTTCCGTCGAATAGGCTTGGCATTCTCAACAAGGACAATGTTGTGTGTCACTATCTTCAGATCTATTCCAGGCATATTTGAATACTTCCAAGCAAAGATTTTGGGAAATTCATGAAGCAATGTTGCAGTATCTTCTTGTTCTTCATCATCAAGGCATTTTCCAATTTTAATGACTTTCTCATTATCCATCATATCCATTGGCATGTCAATTGTGTCCCCTACAGGGAGTGCATTTGATTTTGTAAATTTAGGATTATATTGTTCTACATTTGTGTCATTGCCATTACTTTCACCTTTGACATCTCTCGGCTTGGTACTAATCATAACACATGTAGCCTTTTCCTTGGGAGGAGTAGATGGTGCATCATAAACTCCTAACATGCATTTCAAAGCTTCATAATCTTCAAAGTACTCCCATGATGGTGGTAACTCCATGTTAAGAAATTCAGGATGTTTCATTGTAAGGTTGAATTTTTTCTTGCACATGATAGTATTGATGTTTAACGATGGTCACTTTGTTGCTTGTGTAATTTTAGAAGGACATTATCCCAAACCGGTCTTTGTATCTTCTATGTTAGGCTCTATAGGGATGTGAATGCCTTGTTCTTTCTTTCTGTGTCCTTTACCATTATAACCCAATTGCTTCACAAGTTCATAACCTCTCCCATAAAGTTGTTCCATTTCTTTCAGGTTTGGTGGTTGTTGGTAGTATATCTCATCAAATTTTTTCATATAACTTGTATCTTCTTCAAGAGTAGGGGAGTTAGATGTTTGTGATTGTTCTTCCAAGTTCTGAGTTGAAATTACCATTGGTTGCTTTTACTTGTCATCTTATTTTCTTTTGATTATGTATTCTCCCATAAATGAGGGTGTGAAATCCAAGGAACCCTAATCATCATCCAGTAATTTTGACACTATTTCCCTTTCTTACTTATCTACTTTTAAAGATGCTATATTGAATGTGGGAATTAATGTGTTGAGAGGAATTGTAGTTCCTTTTTCCACTTGTAGAAAACTTTCAGGATAAGGGTCCATTTAAACCTGGTATACCTTGTTGTCATAGACATACTTCATAATACGACGAAGGGTTGAAGGCACTGCATGCATCTCATGAATCCATGGTCTTCCTAAAATAAGATTGTATGAAAGGTCATGAAGCATAACATGCATAGGAGTTTGTAAGGTAGCCTTTCTGACTCTTATAGGTAAAGTAATTACACCGAATGGTTTCCTTCCTACATTGTCGAATTCTCGAATGGATAAGGAGTTGGGTTGCATTGTTGATTTGTCTACCCGCAACTTATCTAAGAGTTTTACACTACACACATTAAGGGAAAAACAATTATCAACCATGGTCCTTTTTATGCCTATTCTGTTAAATTGAGCAATGATCATAAAGGCCTCATTTTTCTGTCTCAATGCCAAATGGGACAGCTCATGTTGATGAAATGTTATGTCAACATTAATGGTATTCATTCCTTGTATAAGAGCTACCACATCATTCACATTTGTACCAATAAGAACCACTACTTGTTGTAAAGTTGTTTAAAGCATACTATGATAATTTAGGGAAATCTGAATTAAATCCCATAGCTTGATATCTTTGTAGGAGTATTCTTAAGTTGTTTGAACAACAAGATTATACTCCTTTCCAGTAGGCGAAGTTAAATGAGGAGCACTAGGTAAGATTTGATTGGGTAAAGGTAAGGGTGTCGGGGTTGGTTGGTGTGGTAGTGGGTTGTTTCTAGTATTATATTTATGAGCAATGATATTATGAATTGATTGCTACAATACATTATTATGAGGAGGATAAAGGGTAAACACAAGTTGTGGTTTATGCGAAGGTGGATAAGTTGAGGTTGGATTACGTTAACTTCTCTTATTTTTGGTTTCTCATGACAAGCCTTAGTGGATGGGCTTTGTGAGATGAAATCCTTAAGGGTTTCATCTAACATATCAAAGTCATCACTACTAAAAAGCTTGAGGGTTAAGTTAACTTTGTTTAATTTGTACTTTTCATGACAAGCCTTAATGGATGATCCTAGTGAGAGGAAGTTCACAAGGGCTTCATCTAGCATGTCTAGGTCATCATTACTAAAGGGTTTGGATGATATGTTTTTCCTAAATTTAAGCATTTCTTGAATTGGGTCTTTTGATGTTTTTAGTTTTTGGTTATCATTTTTTCAATGAATTTGATCTAAGAGAACTAGGAACTATTGCTGAAAATAAAAATTGCAGAAATTTAATGCTATCTATAATTACCATGAATGTAAATGATGTTATTTCTAATGATTTCAATGTAACAACAAGTAACTAAACTGAAATAGAAAAGTAATAGGACCAAATAGAATCTTAAAAATAGGAAATTTAATTATGTAGACAACAACTAAAATTTTGCATTGGGACTGATTTTCCCAAGCTGGCGAATGAGTCCCAATAAGGTTTTTCTTCAAAAAAATTAGATATTTTGGTTGATTTTTATGTTTTCTATGTTGTATGATCTAGATCTAGGATGAAAATACATAATTTTATGGATTTTCAATGAAATTAAGTGCAATAATGCAAGCTAAATGAGCTTTTCACTAATGCAAAGATTGCAACCCTAGAATGTAAATTAACTAATACAAAACTTAATGCAATGTTAATGCAAGCTAAATCTAGGATGTAAATGCACTCCAAATCAAAATTATGATGCTCTAAATGAAGGTTCACCAAAATGAACCGAAGAAAAATGGGGTGGAGACTCTCGAGGAATTCTAGGGTTTTAGACCTAAAAGGAAAGAGGTCCACCTTTTTCTTCTAAGGCACGGTTCACTCAAGAACAACCCTTGAGATTTCAATGCAAAGGAGATTGAAATATGACAAAGGGAATGTTCTAGGAAGATTGAATGACAAGAATGAGGGTTTCACCACCAAGTTTAGACTTGGAAATATAATGCAATGAAGGATGAAATGCAAAACCCTAGTTTGATGCAATGCTTCAATGAATGACTTAGAAGTGCAAGTAAAATGTAACCAAAAACTACTAAATGGGAAATGTGCACTTAAAAACCTCCAAAGGACTAGAAAAAACTCTAAAATTATGAAAATGTTGAATTTTTGACCTACTGGGACTTATTCGCCAACTTGGGTGAATTAGTCCCAGATCCAGATTCCTATGCGGGAGCCTATTTCGAGAAAAAAGTTATTGAAATTTGAAACTTGATCTGACAGAAAAAAATAGTGGGACTCATTCACCACTCTTGGTGAATCAATCTCATTTATATTTTTTGGGATTTGAAAACTCTAATCTGTACCTCAACACCTGCCCTTACCTTCCATCTTGAGTTCCAGATTTGAACCTATGAAAAACACCTACAAAACATAATTTGACTTGATTTGGTGATGGGGGGTTTGCCTTGGTCAAACCCCTAGTTTGGTAATTAAACCTTGAAAAAGATATTAAAATTTGCATGGAAACCCTATCCTTAAGTGTGTCTAAGATTAGGAAATCTGAAACATGATGCAAGAATGGAAATGAAGAGATGAATGATTCACTTGTGATGATCTTAAATCACCCCAAATGAATCTAAATGAGGCTTGCACCTTCCTTAGGATGAATGTAGAGCGATAATGAAGGATGGAATCACATAGGAAACAAGTCTTTCAGATTGGCTTGATAGCTAGTTGCATCTCCCCAACCTAGAATCCATCAGGATTCACTATAGGCATCCATGATAAACCCTTGATAATGCTAGATCTTGATTGAAAGTGAGCTTGAAGACCTGAAAAAACACTTTAATGCTTCTCCAAAGCTTCAACCTTGATTGCTCTTGAAACTTGAATTCTCTTGTGAGAACTTTCTTGAAGAATATTGATACTTGACACTTGAAAAGGCTTGCTCAAAGTGCTTAAAGATTAATAAAAATTACTTAGAAGCTTGATTTTATAGGCATCAACACCTAATTGACCGTTATTTAGATCCCAAAGGCCGGAATTTACCAAAAACTTGAATTAAATTGATGTGTTCTTGCTCAAATTTGAAAAATACCCCAAAAGGGACTCATTCACCACCCTTGGTGAATGGGTCCCACCTAAGGGGACTCATTCGCCCAAGGTGGAAAATGGGTCCCACCTAAGGGGACATATTCACCCAAGGTGGCAAATGGGTCTCACCTAAGGGGACTCATTCACCCAAGGTGGCGAATGAGTCCCACCTTAAGTTTTTGAGGTGGGTTTTTGAATTTTTTGGGATTTTGACAGATTTTATATGATTTTTGAATGGAATGGGCCTCAGAATTCCTAAATAATGATTTTAAAGGGTAATTAATGCAAGGGTGCCAAAATGTGTCCAAATTAAGTGTGAAATTATCTCTTTTTTCAAGAGTGCATGATTTTCTATGCAACACATGTACAAATTTCAAATTATGGCTTGACTTATTTATACTATGTAATATAACGAATGGGGGAATTCATTCCATTTTAATGGATGACAAATGATTGAAAGGAAGATAATTGTTAGGTATAAAGAGGAGTAGTTTAGATCTACAACCCTTTCCATTTTCTTATCCTAAAATTTTAGTGGATCCTTGTTATCTCAGTGATTTCCTTATACTTCATGATGTAATTATTTTTTTTTAACATAATACAAATTAATTATTTTGAATATTAGGGTAAGTGCAAGAAGTTGGGTCCACGAAGAGGGGAAGTTTTAGCCGAATTTTTTTTATCGCACAAAACGCATACACGTTTTTCAAAAACGCATACGCGTTATGTATCACATACCCGATCCTAAATCAATAACGCGTACGTGTTTTGTAACGCATACACGTTTCTAAAAACTATTTAATTTTTTAAATAAGCGATTGTGAAAGTCATTTTCACAGTCGAGCTTAGTGGGCCAACAAAAGGAGAAGCAGATCGCGTACGCGTTTTGGATGACCGAAATTTGCCAATTTTTCACTCTCACCTCCTCCCATCGACAAACCTGACCTCAGTGACCTCTAGGTTGGTTGAATTCTACAATTTTTTTGCATTATAATTTCTATTTAGTTATTTTTGTTTAGTTTGTTTTAATTTAATATTTAATAGTTTTTAAACCGTATTTAATTAACGGAAAACATCAACGAAACAAACAACATAAAATTCTAAATCGAAAACCCAAAAAAAAACCTAAATTCGACACATTTAATTTTGAAATTTGAAAACCCTAAACTGTAGGTTCTAAAAAACTAATTTACTTAGACCGTTAATCCTTGGATCTAAACCCTATAAAATGTAAACTAAAACCCTAGAAAACATGAACTAAAATGTAAACTAAAACCCTAGAAAACGTAAACTAAAACCCTATTTGTAGGTTAAAATTAGGTTAAAGCTAGGGTACAATTAGGGTTTGGCTTAAACTTTAATATATATTATATAGTTAGATTTCAAAATTACAATTAGGGTTATGATTAGGTTTACTTATTTAATATATTAAAGAATTCAATTACCTGCTTCTAGGGTTCAATTAAAGTTGGAGTTCAATTAGGGTTAAAATTCATTCTAGGGTTAGGGTTATAAGATAAATATTCAGGTAAGGGTTGAGGTTAGGGTTTTTATTCAATTAGGTTTAGAGTTAGGGTTATATTTTTATTAGGGTTAGGGTTAGGATTATGAAATTATGAATTAAAATTTAAGATGAAGGTTAGGGTTGGAGTTAGAATTAGCCCCATCAATTGGTGTAGGGTTCTAGGGTTGGGGTAAAAATTAAATTAAGAGTCTAGGGTTAAATGGTTGTAATTTTGGTGATAGTTAAACTTTCAATCAATATTTAATTAGTTTTATGATTAAAATTTTTATATGCATTTAGGGTTAGTGTTCAACTAAGGTTATGATACGCAATTTAATTACAATTAGGGTTAGAGTTCAAGTTAGAATACATTAGGGTTCAAGTTATAATTAGGGTCTATGGTTCAAGTTATATTTATCCCGTCTATGGTTCAAGTTAGAATTAGTGTGATAAAAATTCTAATATAAGGCAACATATCCCTAGATGAAATCGTATTTTAAAAAATTCCTCATCTATATCGATTAAATTTTTTATCTTAAACTTGAAAAATAAATCTATTAGCAATGTCTTCTTGAACTGAATTCTCCAATTTTGCATCTCTAACAATTGTTTTTCTAATCTATTATTTAACATGTTCTTGTTCAACTTGTTCTTCTATGTGTTCTTGAATTTTGTCTTAAACATATTCAAGTTGTTTATATGAACATATATTCAATATGTTCAACTTGTTCTTAAACTAGAAGACAACTTAAGAGGATGCAACAAATTTATTTACAAATACATATGCACACATGCATACAATTTAAATCAATATATTAAAAAATCCTTCAAAAAAATATATCATGTGCATATATATCGGGCCCATTACACCCTAAATCATAGAGAATTTCCCTCAATTTTTTTATCGTGTTTGTAAAGGTTGTTCTATTCTAGGGTTTTGTTGTCATTAAAATCCATACTCTAGTAGTTTTTTAGTTTTGAAACTATGTATTTGAGCCAATATCCTCGTACTTAGGTACCTAAGGTTTTTGATGGTTTCATAAGGATTTAAAAATCATGAATACTAGTGGAACTTTTTAAAACACATAGGGTTTTAGTCTTATTTCTTCAATTTATGTTTCTCACAATCTTAGTTTTCAAAGATTTTATTTACAAACTTATATAACAATGGGGTCTTTAGGTGTGATCAACAAAGTTTATTTTTAGTAGTGGTAATTGTGAGGTATCACAAGACAATGCATTTCCCTCAATTTGTTATAACAACCATAGACTTTTAGTCATAACATATTGATTTACTTGTAACCAATTTTCAAATTTTCACCTCCTTCAAATATTCAAATAACACTTTGTACTATGAAGATCCTTTCTTCTTTGAACTTTGAAGTACACAAAAATATCATGAATACATCCAAAAACTCTCTTTTTTTAATCGTCTTGTAAATTATTCTTGTACTTGATTCCACTTCAGAAAATTCAACCTACACTTGACTTTTCAACCAATTTGCAATAGAATATGCCCTGCACAAGACAAATTTGCAATAAAAAATGTAGAAAATCGAGCTTTCGGGCCGTACTGCAGAAAAAGAATGTTGCAGGAAAAACATGTTGTACCAGAAAATGTCAAATCAGGAAAAATAGATATATCATAAACGCGTACGCGTTATGAAAAAGAAACACATACGCGTTACCTTTACCCAACGGGTAAAAAAATAACGCGTATGCGTTTTGTTTCAATAACGCGTATGTGTTTTAGTAACGCGTATGCGTTATTAAAAAAGTTGTTTCCCAACCCGCTTGCAGACTTGGTTTTAGGTTTAGGAAAGCTTTGGCAATCTGAGCCTTAGCCTTTGACCTGCAACTAAAAAACTAAGGTAGATTGAAGAAGAATGTTCTACTTTGACAATATGGTTGATGAATTGTTTTTTTGAATCAATCCATAAAACTAAAACCCATTACAGAACACGATGTCTAATTTTTAAATATATAATTTTTATTAATATTGAACTATATTTTCTATTTTTTAATTAATTTCAAAGCAAACTAGTCCTTAAACTTGAAATATCAGATTTTTTTTGTTTTTTAATAACTTTTTTTTGGTTAAGTTTTTTGTAAAAAAAATTATATGACATCAATCTTTAGACAATTATTTACACAATGAAAAAAAAAAAATTCAAAAAAGTTTAGTTTAGGTCAAATTATGCTGTCCGTACACGTTGATTTTTAAAAACAACAATTAAGGCCAATAAAAATTAAATAATAAAAAAAATATTCAACAAAAAATTACAAAAAAAATTCCTCATCAATCTTCATGTTGTTAGCTCTTTTTTCCCAAAAGGAATTAGCAAAATACTTTTATTTGAGTCAAAAAGTGTTGTCCGTACACGTGCATGGTATGGTAAAAAAACAGGGACTTTTAAAAAGTGGTTTTTATAGATCCTTATCAAAATTTAATTTCTACAATCTGGGTATTTGAATAATTTACATATTTATAAACTAGATTCAAATTTATAAATTTCATATTACTCACTTTTTTAAAAGTTCATTGTGTAAGTGCCTCAAATTTTCAGTCCAAGTGTAACAAATTCTGAAAAACAACAAAAACACTTCCACTTTTTGAGCTTTTTGTGGACCCAACTTCTTGCATCAGCCCATTATATGGAATTTTATGGTATCAAACTCATGTGATTGAGTTTTCTTTTAAATATATAGCACCACTTTTTGTTCTAGTTGTGTAGAAACACAATAAGAAGGAGACTAGTTAACCAATAGTCTATTTTTCTTATAGTACAATATTCATTCTTGAGACTAGCTATCCTTAATCTACTTGTGTTGTTCTATTTTTTTCATTATTAGTAATTAGAGTTGAATATTAATAGTTTGTAGTAAGTAGTTCATATTTATCCTGCATTGTACTTCAATATTCACCTATACAAGCATTGTAACTATGCAAATACCCTCCCAAATCATCTTTATTATGGTAATTCCAAATATTGGAAATGAATTCTTACCAAAACCCTTGTTATGCAACATTTCATCCCCCTTGATTCATATATAAATTTGAGAATTGATTCCCTAGACACTTTGGGGAGATCCTAAATCCCACTTCAAAAGAGAAATCATCCTTTTGATCCATAATTTTTTGGCTTGTGCCATTTTGTGACGAAATAGGATACAAATAGAGCCTTTTGATACACATACTAGAACTTCCACTATGGTCCGAGTCCTCAATTTCCTTGGTTGTTTTGGTAGATTTAGATTAATGTGGTGATATATAGATGATGAAAACCTCTGTAGATTAATGTTTTGAAATTGTGAGGAATTCTTAACATGATAGATGTGAATATTAAAGAAGGATAGGTATATAATTTTCCCTTCTTCTTTATATACCTTGTGTATATTGGTCTAGCCAATATTAAGGATCTTAAGAAAAAATAAGATTCTATTGGATCTTAGATAATCTAAGAAATAGTACTATCCAGATCAATATTACTATAGTTTGTTTTTCTATTTGTTTCCTACTATTTTTATTTTTTATTGCCCTATTATTTTTTGGGTATTTTAAACCTTATAGTTGTATTCTTCTTGAGTAAATTGGCATGTGAAATGCAAACAATGAATTCATGTGCAAGTTTCAAGAAACTGTACCAAAGTAGATATCTAAAATAAGGTTCATGTGTCATGTATTAAAAAATGTATGCTTCAAGATTCAATTCTAAACATAGAAATTAAAATATATAGTCTAATACATTATTACTGTGATAATATTTTAAATGATGTTTATCTATAATTCCAACATTATATAGGTTTAAAAATCCAATATAAGTTATATAAAAATTCCATAAGAAATATAATTTAACATTTAATTAAAAGTAGTAATGCATACTAATTTAAATTCATAAAGGGTAGTAACAATAGAATATTTTTATTAAAAAGTAGAAATACATTTTCAAGAATATAAATATATTTTAGGAGGAGTGCAAATTTAACATGACCATCTCTTATGACTTAAAATGACTACTTTAAATCTTATTTTTGACTTTAAAATGTCAAAAACATTATCTTTCTATATTTTAACAGGATCAATAAGAACTTTGAGTACTCGTTGCTTGAACCCCTTGTCATGATATGAAAATCCATCTCCAAATATATAAAATCTTTGAACTCCTCTGCCAAGATTGAAGTATAAATTTTTCCAATCAGGTAAAACATTATTTGGATTCAAAAATTCCCATGTTAATTCCTTAAGCAATTGGTCAAGAAGGTTATTGATATGACTTGATGCTTCTTCTTCTAAACAGTATAGATGATCCTTCATATAACAATTTTTTTTTTGAGGTTGTATGTCCATGATGGAGCTTATGATGCTTCACAACCATAAAAAGTATGTTAATATTGTAAGCATAATAAAATTTATATATATACTTAATCATCAAATTGAATTAGAAGGAAATAAACCTGGAAATCATAAAGGGTAGTAACAATATAATATTTTTATTAAAGAGTAGAAATATATTTTCAAAAATATAAATATATTTTAGTAGGAGTGTAGATTTAATGAACATCACTTATGACTTAAAATGACTACTTTAAATCTTATTTTTAACTTTCGAATGACAAAAAAACTATCTTTCTATATTATAACTGGATCAATAAGAACTTTCAGTACTCATTGCTTGACCCCCTTGTCATGATATGAAAATCTATCTCCAAATATATAAAAGCTTTGAAATCCTCTACCAATATTGAAGTATAAATTCTGCCAATCAAGTAAAACATTATTTGGATTCAAAAATTCCCATGTTAGTTCCTTAAGCAATCAGTCAAGAAGGTTATTGATATGACTTAATGCCTCTTCTTTCGAACATTCTGAATGATCCATCATATAACAAAAAATTGTCGAGGTTGTTTGTCCATGGAGCTTATCATCCCTCATAACAATAAAAAGTATGTTAATATTGTAAGCATAATAATTTTTTTATATATGTTTAATCATAAAATTGAATTAGAAGGAAATAAACCTGGCAATCATGAGCATCATCAACTAAGCATCCAGTCTACCATATGAGCTCATAGAATCTTGATTTATTTAGAAACATCTTTTCAATAACATCATCTGCTAAGTTAGGAACTGCTAAGAGGATAGGGTGCAATGATAATAGTCCACTTGCTCTTGTTATTGTATCAACTTTTATGTACTCATTGCAGGTTGGAACATACCGACTTTCTTTCCATTGTGCTTGCTTTAAACTAGCTTCAACATAATCTTCCCACTGAAACACAATATCCTTAAAGTGAACATAAAGTCTATTTCATGATTTTATTTCATGAGCAATATATTTATTCTATCTTTTATAATTATAACAATAAATTTCTTGAAAAATATTGCATATAAAATGTGATAAATATATATGAAAAAAATTGGTGTATGTAATGATTTCACATTCTTATTTAATATCAATCTTAATAAAATTATTGTTTATAATTTTATTTTTCTATATAATGCGACACTAACTCCCAAAAACTAATATTCAATTGAATGCTCTCTAATTGCAATCAATCTTGAAAGCCCAGAATCTGCCCACCAACTAGAATGAAAATTAATGAAATTATTTAAAAGAAAATTAAAATAAAATAAGTTTTCAACATTTTATAAATCATTATGAAAAAAATTTGAACATAAACCTAAGACAAGCTATTATATTTAACTACTTAATATACTACATGTTGACTTGCAAAACATAGGTGTGAAGTACATGAACTTTTAAAATGTGAATCGAATAATTAAACATTTATTTTAACAAGTGACATGATAAATTATGTTCTAAAATGATATTTAAATTCTTATGACACAAAATCTAATATGAATATATAAATTAAGGAGTTTAAATATATGATTCATTATTCAATTTTATGCAGCTTAATAATTACCTAGAGATTTTTTTGATCTCCATATTTTATATATATTGTAATATATTGAAATCCAATTTGGCCAACTCTAAAATAATTTTGTCCTTCAATCTGAAAAATAAAAATAAAAATAAAAAAATCTTATAATTGACATTTAGAAACTAATAACATTTTGAAACTTACAAAACTCTTTTTATAATAATATTATGTAAATCTTACCTTGAATTATCTAGTTCATATATTTCTATATAATTTCGTGCCTCCCATCTAGAGAAAGTACAAGGCCATTCATATAGGAGGGCATACCCAGCCTATAAAATTAAAAAGAAGAAGAAGACTATTTAATATTTAGGTTTGTTCTTGTGTAACCTACAGCTTAGATTTAATATAATAAATTATTTGAAAAAAAGGCCAAAAATTTACTACCTACCTCTTTGAGGAAGCTTTTGTCATTTATATCTCCATATTTTTCTAATACTTGCTTAAGATAAGCAGAGCTGAATAGTTTAGCATCTTCCATAACTATCTCTCCAGGAAATGCTAGAGTTGAAGCTCTTAAGAGGTTGACCATACTTGTTCTCATCCTATGTTCCTCTGTGATGTGGAAGTGCCCATTTTTGTCCTTGAAATTCCTCAACACATCTTTTCACATGAATAGATAATTAGATAGTGAGTATAATGAGGGAAAACTAAAAAGTAGCATGAATGATGAGATGGCTACCTATAGATACATGATAATAGTGGAGTCGAAGCACTCTGAGTCCTAAAGCTGTCGCATTCAAATCCTTTCATCCCCCTTGATTCATCTTTAAATTTGAGAATTGATTCCCTAGAGACTTTGGGGAGATCCTAAATCCCACTTTGAAAGAGAACTCATCCTTTTGATCCATAATTTTTTGGCTTGTGCCATTTTGTGATGAAATAGGATACAAATAAAGCCTTTTGATACACATACTAGAACTTCCACTATTGTCTAATTCCTCAATTCCCTTGGTTGGTTTGGTAGATTTAGATTAATATGGATAGTAATATATAGATGATAAAAACCTCTATTGCTAATTATTTTTTTCAACTTTGATTAGGCCTCATTAGATTGAGTAGAACAAATAAATTGCATAATTTTTTCTTGTGAAATAGGATATAGAGTGGCAAAAGAAGAAATTTGGATATGAAATATTTGACTTGAGCTTGGTCATGCATAATATTTTTCAACTACATTATATTGCAATAATCAAAGTCCTATAAAAGTTGGAGACAATCTAGTTTTTCATGAAAAAATAAAGCATATCAAAATTAATGTTCATCAGATTTGAGACCTTGTTCAAGAAATCATTGTCATTTATAATTTTATCTTAATGAAGAAAAAATAGAAATTATATTTACAAATACTATGAAAAAAGCTAATATTTTGAAATTAAGAGGAATTCTTAACATGATAGATGTGAATATTAAAGAAGGATAGGTGTATAATTTTCCACTCTTCTTTATACCTTGTGTATATTGGTCTAGCCAATATTAAGGATCTTAAGAAAAAATAAGATTCTATAGGATCTTAGATAATCTAAGAAATATTACTATCCGGATCAATACTACTATACTTCATTTTGCTATTTGTTGAATCCTAGTATTTTGATTTTTTATTGCCCTATTATTTTTTGGGTATATTAAAACTTATAGTTGCATTCTTCTTGACTAAATTGGCATGTGAAATGTCAATAATGAAGTCATGTGCAAGTTTCGAGAAACTCTACAAAGTAGATATCTAAAAAAAAGTTCATGTGTCATGTATTAAAAAATGTATGCTTCAAGATTCATTTTTAAACATAGAAATTAGAATGTATATTATAAAATATTACTCTGAAAATATTTTAAATCATATTTATATAAAATTCCAACATTAGATGGGTTTACATCAAATCTAGTATAAGTTATATAAAAATTCCATAAGAAATATAATCCAACATTTACTTAAAAGTAACTTAATGCATACTAATTTGAAATTTCATAAAGGGTAGTAACAATATAATATTTTTATTAAAGAGTAGAAATATATTTTCAAAAATATAAATATATTTTAGTAGGAATGTAGATCTAATGAACATCACTTATGACTTAAAATGACTACTTTAAATCTTATTTTTGACTTTCGAATGACAAAAAAATTGTCTTTCTATATTTTAACCGGATCAATAAGAACTTTGAGTACTCGTTGCTTGACCCCCTTGTCATGATATGAAAATCCATCTCCAAATATATAAAAGCTTTGAACTCCTCTGCCAAGATTGAAGTATAAATTCTGCCAATCAGGTAAAACATTATTTGGATTCAAAAATTCCCATGTTAGTTCCTTAAGCAATCGATCAAGAAGGTTATTGATATGTCTTAATGCCTCTTCTTCCGAACATTCTGGATGATCCTTCATATAACAAAAAATTGTCGAGGCTGTCTGTCCATGGAGCTTATCATGCTTCATAACAATTAAAAGTATGTTAATATTGTAAGCATAATAAAATGTATATATATGTTTAATCATAAAATTGAATTAGAAGGAAATAAACCTGGAAATCATGAGCATCATCAACTAAGCGTCCAGTCAACCATATGAGCTCATAGAATCTTGATTTATTTAGAAACATCTTCTCAATATCATCATCTGCTAAGTTAGGAACTGCTAAGAGGATAGGGTGCAATGATAATAGTCCACTTGCTCCAGTTGTTGCAGCAACTTTTATGTACTCATTGTAGGTTGGAACATACTGACTTTCTTTCCATTGTGCTTGCTTTAAACTAGCTTCAGCATAATCTTCCCACTGAAACACAACATCCTTAAAGTGAACATAAAGTCCATTTCATGAGCAATATATTTATTTTATCTTTTATAATTATAACAATAAATTTCTTGAAAAATATTGCATATAAAAAGTCATAAATATATATGAAAAAAATTGGTGTATGTAATGATTTCACATTCTTATTTAATGTCAAACTTAATAAAATTATTGTTTATAATTTTGTTTTTCTATATAATGTATGAATTAAGAGAAAAAAATGTTTTCAACTAAAACTGTATTGGGAAGCATACATACCGCTTTTGTAATAAATGGCATCATGTTCCGTCCTTGTTTTTTGGTTGCCTCATTTGCCAATTCATGTATTGTTTTAAAACTAAATTCCACAATTTTCTTAAAATTATCTGGAATATTTTGTATAATGGAAATATCCCAACCTTGAACAATGGCCTTAGTAATAAGTTCAACTTGCTCAAGTACTAAGTAATCATCAAAAATATCATCCAACAAAGAGACAACAGTGGATGCTTTTGCCAAAGCCATTCTGCTACTACCAAACTCTACATCATCTGCAACACTAACTCCCAACAAATAATATTCAATCGAACGCTCTCTAACTGCAATCAATTTTGAGAGCCCAGAATCTGCCCACCAACTACAATGAAAATTGATAAAATTAGTTTTCAACATTGTATAAATCATTATGAAAAAATATCACTATGAAAGACATTTGAACATCAACTTAAGACAAGCTATTATCTTTAACTACATAATATACTACATGTTGACTTGGAAAACATAGGTGCTGAAATACATGAACTTTTAAAATGTGAATCAAATAATTAAACATTTATCAAGTAACAAGAGACATGATGAATTATGTTCTAAAATAATATGCAAATTCTTATGACACAAAATCTAATATGAATATATAAATTAAGAAGTTTGAAGATATGATTCATTATTCAATTTTCTGCAGCTTAATAATTACCTAGAAAGTTTTTTCATCTCCATCTTGTATATATATTGCAATATATTGAAATCCAATTTGGCCAACTCTAAAAGAATTGTATTCCTCAACCTGAAAAAAATAAAAATAAAAAATCTTATAATTGACTTTTACGAAATGATATTTTGAACCTTACAAAACCCTTTTTATAATAATATTGTGTAAATCTTACCTTGAATTATCTAATTCATATATTTCTATATAATTTCGTGCCTCCCATCTAGAAAAAGTACAAGGCCATTCATATAGGAGGGCGTACTCAGCCTGTAAAATTAAAAAGAAGAAGAAGACTATTTAATATTTAAGTTTGTTCTTGTGTAACATGTAGCTTAGTTTGTTATTTGAGAAAAAGACCAAAGATTTACTACCTACCTCTTTGAGGAAACTTTCGTCATTTATATCTCCAGATTTTTCTAATACTTGCTTAAGATAAGCAGAGCTGAATAGTTTAGCATCTTCCATAACTGTCTCTCCATGAAATGCTAGAGCTGAAGCTCTTAAGAGGTTGACCATACTTGTTCTCATCCTGTGTTCCTCTGTGATGTGGAAGTGCCCATTTTTGTCCTTGAAATTCCTCAACACGTCTTTTCACATGAATAGATAATTAGATAGTGAGTATAATGAGGGAAAAAGTAAAAAGTAGCATATATGATGAGTTGGCTACCTGCAGATACATGATAACGGTGGAGTCGAAGCACTCTGAGTCCTAAAGCTGTCGCATTCAAATCCTTTGTAACGCTTTCGCAGCCTAATCCTATGCCCAAACATCCATCCCAACACCTGCATCCATAAACACACATATTCAGATCCTGCATACCAATTTTAACACTGATCTGGATCATATATTGAAATGTTAAAACACACCGGTAAACGTAATCAAGAGCTGCTTTTATTTCAGCCTTAAAATATCGCTCTATTCCCAAGCATTGCAATGCGTCAACCATCTCAAGACGCTCCATTAGATCGCCATCTCCCCTTTGCATTTCTTTTGATTTTAATAAGATTTTGATTTCGTTAACCAGTGTTTCAGCACGTTCACGGTATTCAGATGCCTGAAAAATAAAACATCAGTGCTGAAGAATAATAAAAGAGAATTTTGATGGGAATAGAAAAAGTACCCACCCCGTATGGTGTTTCTATGGATTGCACGAAGTCATCATCCCACTGATTTAGAGATCTGTCTGCTAAAGAAGAAGAACTCCTCTCGTCTCCCTTCAAACTCGTCATTGGACAGAGACAGAAGCTTTGTAATGTATACACTCTGCTCACTCGCTTAATACTATTTAACTTGGGAATGTATACAGTCTTGGGCTTACAATGCTATTTATGGTACCCACTGGGTTGTTCGTTGTTGAATGGGAAGAGCACGTGAAATTTCTCTTTTACTCACGTTTTCTACAATGGCAGGCAAACTATGGCATCCGTGTACATAAAAACATGCGATGTGATCACAGTTGATTTGAACGGAAAAACAGGTCCTACTACTTAACTTAGGAATGTATACAGTCTTAGGGCTTACGCTGTTATTTATGGATTGTTCAATGTTGAATGTGAAGAGCACGTGCAACCTGTATTCACTTATTTCAATGTGAAATTTTATTGACTTTTTATAATATTAAGGTTGAAAAGAATGTGGAACATGTTAACAGTGCTCTAAACAGCCCATTGAAGCAGCCGGTAATGGTGCTGCTGATTGAGAGTAGAGAGTACTGGTTTTGCCAAAAAAAATGCATGTGGCTAAGTTTTCTTCTAAATCGACGCAAGCTTTTAGAACAAGGCAAACAACATAATTTTAAGATTTATTTATATTATATTCTCGTGTTTCTATTGGAAAGCATTTATTAGAATTCCATTGAAGGAGGATTATGGAAATCTCTTCCACTCATTTTTTTTGGATTTTTCACTTGCAACCTTCATCTGTTTTTTTCACTGTGGATCAAGAAATCTACAAAACTCTAATGCTATATTAAAATATTATCACAGATATAGCGTGTAATATACTTTATTTATGGAGATTAGAAAAGAGCATTATTACAATTTGCTTGCATTTGCTCATAAAGTCATTTTCCTACCACAAATTCCCTTTAGCAAACTTCCTAACAACAAATTTTGTAACTTATTATTTATTAAATTTACTAATCTGCTAACCTTTACTACTATTAGTAATAATTATACAATGATGCGTTCACATTCAAGGGACATGAGAGAACACAAATTTTAGTCAAAAAGAAAGAAAAATTATAGCAAGGTTCAATGTTGCAGTTGCTCATCTCCACCTCCTAATTCTCTCTAAATTTGGCATATAAGTTGTAGCTTTATTCAAGAATTGATCTTTCTTTTATCAAGACTTCTTCAACAATTATCTCAACTAACTTAAATCTTTTTTCTATTAATTTTTACCCTATGATGTGCTTATTGGATAAGGGGAAAACATTAATTTATTGTGTTCAATGAGTTAAATTTGATCATAGATTTTATTGGTTAATGAATGATAATTCATGTTGCCTTCTTAAGCTCCAAATTCTCTTTCTTCTACTTGTTGGAGTCCAAGTCTAACTTATTTTTGATAGACTCGTTGAATTGTGTAGTATGTGTTGGGACTCAAATTGTCATGCTAATTTTTTCTTGAGTCCCTTCCAATTTTAGCCTTTTTAACCCATTTACTAATAATCAATATGAGATATTTGATCATGGGTGGTCTTTTTTCCAAATCTCTTAGTATAGATGGGTCGAGAATGAAAAATTAGGCCCATCTTTTATTTGAAGTTTTATCAAATTCACTAAGGAGTTAAAGTTATGATTTTATAGGTTTTTTCTCTCCATCTAGCGCAAGTGTTGTTTAGATGCCTTTCCCACATGGTGCTATTCAATTAGGTTTTCCTATATAGGTGTAGTTTAGTTAGATCAACTTCCAAAAAAGGTAAAAAATAGAAAAAATGACTAAGTGTCGGCTTTCTTGGAGCTCATCGGTCATATGAACCTCCCGTTTGGCTTGCTTCCATTTGTTTTAGTTAACTTTTTCCACATGCTTTAGCTTTAAGAGTCAATGGCTCACAACTATCCACCTAGATTTTTTTGCCTAGCTTCTAATCTTGTGAAACTCTTGTCTTGAAATGGACAAGTCTATTTTACGTTGATGACCAGTTCACTTTGGATTTTTCGCTTTGCAGGAAAATGTTTCACATCTGATTTCACAAGAACTTCCATGCGAATCATATTGGTTTTGGATTTCAGTGATCTTTCCACATTTCACTTGCCAATAGATTCCTTGCATGCATAGTTAAATTCAAAAAATGAGCTAAGTAAAATATTTGCAACCAGATGGAGCCCATCTTCCCGCACCTACCCCGGTGACATCAACTTCCTTATGCATAATTTTATAAGTGAACTTCTACTTTCCGTTACACTTGTCTCGTTCTCTTCCTTTCTTCATGTAATTAATTTTATAAAATTTCTCCATTCATCTAAACTTCCACTTCTAAATTTATTTATCTAGTTCAAATGCCTTCATCTGCAAGCCTTTTTTATCCCATTTTTCCACATCCATAGCTTGATGATGTCATGCTAATGTCATGACACCTTTCTTACATCATCGTGATGCCACCATATTTAGATCCACCACAGTCATTGATGACATCATCCTAATATTATTGTCGAGACATTTCATCAAAACCAGATATTCTATGAGTATTGTGAAGTTAGTGGGTTCACTTGGATGACTTTCTCCCAAAAAAGAGTAGTTGGGTGCCATTATTACTGAATAGTCACCCAGGGAAAACTTTCAGAAAACCCCCCCCCCCTTAGCTAAGGTGTAAAATCCTGGTGAATCCTGTATTATTCCCGATAAAAATATTAATTTTATTAGCAAATTTTTTCGTTTTTCAAGAAAAAAATAATCCCAATTGGCGAATCTTTTACAATCGTTAGAAGTCTGTGGAAAATTGTGGAAAAATGAAATTATTTTTAAACGAATCAAATATTTTTCATTGGCAATTAAAACCTTTTTTCAAACCAAATTTTTGTTTTCTGTTGGCGAATTAACCCTGTTTTCAAAACAAAACAAAAATGTTGGTGAATAAAACCTTTTTTCAAAGGAAAAAAAAATATTTTCATTGACAAATTAAACATAATCTCAAACTAATAAAAAACTTTAGTGGTGAAATAATCTCAAACTAATGGGAAAAGGGTGAGATGAAATTTAATTAAATAACTTGGGGTTATTTAATTAAATTATAAGACTTAAGAAATTAAATTAAATATGTCAATATTTATTTAATTTATTTAGATGAAATGCTAGCATGAAAGGGGGTGAATTAACCCGATTGAATTAATGAGTTTAATGGATGCAACTGATGTAATTAATTAAATATCTAAGATAATTTATACAATTAAGCGAAAAGAGGATGGATCTTAGAGGAAATGATGTTAATAAACCTATTTTGAGTGTATGATATCGATTATGACATTTTTTCAGTGTCTACAATGTTCATGTATTTTTGTTCTTTGGAGAGGAGTTCTTTCATATGAGGGTTTATCCTTTTTCTCTAGTTATGAGAGATTTATTTGTTTGTACATTGGTACCTCATCATTCTTTTTAGATAGGACCCATCCATGCATCCATCGAAGTATCCATCATTAAATTTTTAGCTTCCTCCTAAGTTATACTTAAGGTCGATGTTAGGGTAAAATAGTAAAATCACCTAATTAGTTAATTAGCTAGGCCCCTTCACATTATCACACTTAAGTTATAAATTCGAAAATTGTTTTGTCTCATAACATAGGATGAGTACATATTTCATGATCTAATTTAATTTTAACCTAGGGTTGATTTTTTCTGTTTCCTTATTAGAAAGACATTATTATATTTTAAAATTATTCAAAAACTCATTTAGATGATTTTTGGATCAATACAATTCTCAAGGTTACATCACAAATTAATTTCCTTTTCTCTCTTTGTAATATATTTTTTGGTTTTAGGTGATTTTTGGGAACCATGGTGTTCAACAATAAACTCCAACACTCAATGTCAATTGTCATTGTCACATACAAAGTCAATGCCACACCAACAATACCTTTCCCACTTAGCTAGAAAACATAGACAGCCAATCACATGTTGTGTCCAATGTGTAAATTCCCAATTATATACCACATGGATCCCTACTAGTTATTGAAATCATCACCTCTTGGAGGTGCTTGCTAGTGGGGTTTGAATTTTTATTTAAATTAAATTTCAAAGGTTCATTCTCTCTTACAATCAAAAAATATCATCAGTCAAAATCAATCAAAACCATAGTGTAATGCTACTAAGATTTAACATCCACATCCAAAGGTGAATCATCATCATTCTATTTGAGCTTTAAAGTGGGATTGGTAAATTTGAAATTAGATATTTTTTTGTTTTTTCTTAGTCTTTTGTATTTATTATTTTCCAGTTTCAATGCTTACAAAGGTAGTTTATGATTGTAAATTTCAAAATGACATACTAAACCGAAGAAAAATGGGGTGGAGACTCTCTCTAGGACTTCTAGGGTTTTAGACATAAATGGAAAGAGGTCCACCTTTTTCTTCAAGGTAGGATTCACTCAAGAACAACCTTTGATATTTTGATGCAAAGGAGATTGAAATCTGACAAGGGAATGTTGTAGGGGGATTGAATGACAAGAATGAGGGGTTCACCACCAAGTTTAGACTTGGAAAGATAGTGCAATGAAGGATGAACTGAAAAACCCTAGTTTGATGTAATGCTTCAATGAATGACCTAGAAGTGCAAGTAAAATGTAACAAAAAACTGCTAAACAAGAAATGTGCACCAGGAAACCTCCAAAGGATTGGAAAAAACTCTAAAAATCTCGAAATGTTGAATTTTTGACCCACTGGGACTCATTCTCTAACCTGGGTGAATTAGTTCCAAATCCAGATTCCTATGCAGGAGCCTATTTCGAGAAAAAGGGTATCAAAATCTGCAACTTGATTTGACAAACAACAATAGTGTGACTCATTGACCACTATTGGCCAATCATTCTCATTCAAGTTTTTCAAGATTTGAAAACTCTAATTTGTACCTCAACACCTGCCCTTCCCTTCCAGCTTGAGTTCTAGATTCAAACTTGTGAAAAACACTTGCAAAATAGAATTTGACTTCATTTGGTGATGGGGAGTTTACTCCAGTCAAACCCCTAGTTTGGTAATTAAACCTTAAAAAAGATAATGAAATGTGCATGAAAACCCTAGGCTTAAGTATGTCTAAGACTAGGAAATCTGAAACATGATGCAATCCTATTCTAATATGAAATAATATGATGCAAGAATGGAAATGAAGAGATCAATGATTCACTTGTGATGATCTTAAATCACCCCAAATGAATCCAAATGAGGCTTGTACCTTCCTTAAAGGCTGAATGTAGAGTGATAATGGAGGATGGAATCACTTAGGAAAAAAGTCTTTAGGATTGGCTTGATGGCTAGTTGCATCTCCCCAACCTAGAATCCATCATGATTCACCATAGGAATCCATGATCAACCCTTGACAATGCTAGATCTTGATTGAAAGTGAGCTTGAGGACCTGCAAAAAAACTTTAATGCTACTCCAAAGATTCAACCTTACTGACTCTTGAAACTTGAACGCTCTTGTGAGAACTTTCTTGAAGATTATTGATACTTGATACTTGAAAATGCTTGCTCAAAGTTCTTAAAGATTGATAAAGATGACTTAGAAGCTTGCTTTTATATGCATCAACACCTAATTGACTGTTATTTAGATCCCAAAGGCTGAAATTCACCAAAAAATTAAATTAAATTGATGAATTCCTCCTCAAATTTGAGAAAGAGCCCAAAAGGGACTCATTCGCCACCCTTGGCGTGGGTCCCGCCTAAGGGGAATCATTCACCTAGGGTGGCGAATGCGTCCCACCTTAAGTTTTTGAGGTGGTTTTTGAATTTTTTGGGATTTTGACAGATCTTATATGATTTTTGAGTGGAATGGGCCTCAAAACTCCAAAATGATGGGTCCTAGGGGCCTATAAATAATTATTTTAAAGGGTAATTAATGCAAAGGTGCCAAAATGGGTCCAAATTAAGTATTAAATCATCTCTTGTTTCAAGAGTGCGTGTTTTTATATGCTACATTTAGCCCCCACTTTAATGCCCATATGACTTTATGTGCACATGTAAGCTAAAGGAATCTAAAAAGGATAAACATATGAGTTCAATAATGACACGGGAGAATGAAGCCCCCACTGTACTTAACTACAAAACCACAATGTTAGGAGCCACATCCTGCAACCAGAATCCTTTAGTTTTCCAAAAAAAATCCTCGGAGTAAACCTCTATCTAGAGATCGCATTCGAGGATAGATGTTTTCCCCCCCTTGATTTCACTTGATTTTCGGAGGTGGGATCAAGGTAGTAGTCTATCCATGTTGAATAGGGTAAGTCATGTCATAGGGCATTTCCAAGTACCATGCCACATAATAATAGATGATTGATGATGTTGAGAGCAAGATGACGATTCCAACGCAACAAGCAATGTCAAAAACAGAGCTCTCCAACACCTGTTATGTTGATTTCATTGAAATGCACATTTTAATCCTAATGTAGTTAAAATCCTAATTTCAACTTACATAAGAGTGAAAAAAGTGAAGTAAATTCTTACTATTTTGCCATTTACCTTTTTGGAGCTTGATAGTGATTGAATAATAGTGAAGTATGCCGAGCAGAGGAGTTTACAAACCTATGAGAATGGACATGTTATGGGACTAGGTGGCACATGACGAACACCATCATGAGGTAAGTCGAATCTTCGGCCTTCGATTTGTCCTTTTTCAGTGATTTGATGATTTTTATGCATTTCTAGGTTAATTTAGGGTCTTGGATTTTTTTTTTGTAAAGCATCCCTTTTTTTCGTGAAGTATCCCTTTTGTTCGCGAAGTGTCCCACTTTTTGTAAAGTCTTTCATTTCTTCGCAAAGTGTCCCAAAAGGGTTCTAAAGTGTCTAGGGCCTTTAAGACAACACACTAGAGTAGATTTAGTACACTTTCATGATTATTGATGTAAAAATTGAGGAGATTAGATTGCTCATAGGATATATTGTTGTTTTTATGTTAGGTGCCTACCCATTCACGTCAGCATCTCGGTGGTAGATAGATCAGTCTACTTAGAGATTTACCCCCACTCTTTCAGTGGAGGATATTGAGTTATTATAGACTATTGGAGTTTACTGGGTGTACCTCATGCCCCTCATGAGGTACCATGATGCGATGTTGATGGTGCTAGCAGAGCACTGGGGTGCCAATACATGCATGTTTCATTTTCCTATTGGTGAGATGATGATCACATTGGAAGACATACACCGTATACTCTAAGTTCCTATCTAGGGTGAGTGAGTATGCTTTCAAGCGGAGTGGAAATTATAGGAGATGAAATTTGACACATAGTATTGCCTGAACAGACCAACACATGATGAGAGAGTGAGGGCACAGATAGACCTGGCGATGCTTCTATACTCACGAGCCCCACTGGTTAGATGGATTATGATGCTAACAGTTGCACTAGTGCTCATCCTTGATGGGTGGGGAACACACCTAGAGGGAGGAATAGTGCATCTGATATGAGGGATGACAGAGCAACAGATAGTTTATGGTTGGGGATGTTGTATCCTATCTTATTTGTATTATGATCTTTGTCAAAAAAAATTGAGAGGTGGATAATATGGTACATTGTATGCTTCTATAGGTTTGGTGCCTTGAGCATATCACTTGCACCAGACCTATTGGATTCCCATGTTTGACAGCCTTGGGGTATCCTTGGGCCTTTAGCTATCCTTTATGATGTTTTTTGCAGTATGGTGATTTACACTTTTGGAGAGTACGATTTGATTGCCTGGAGGAGGACAAGATCCTTTGGAGACCTTATCACCTTGTGTCTTAATGGCCAGATCATACTTGACAAATGAGGAGATTACAGCTAGAAATTTTTTCAGCTGGCTGACATGACTATGTAGTATGTCCTTTCTACTACGATCGAGCCATGCAGTAGTTTGGGTAACTAGAAATAGCACTTAGGGCATGACCCTTCTTCAGGAGATCAATACAGAGTGCTCAGAGACCAGGTGATACTATGTAGTTTACTATAGATAAATTTTTTCATAGAGAATCTAAGTATTCAGATCACGACATGCCTTTGATCTCTAACGCAGATGATGTCAGTGCCACATATGACTATGAGGAGTGGTGGACATTATCACGATCAACCCCCATGTTTCCTATCTTGGAGTTGATAGGTGATGTAGGACCACTCCTAGATGAGGGAGATGATGTAGAGGTTAGAGCCGAGGAGACACACTACAAGGCTAAAAGCATATTTACATATCTCATGGGTGTTGCCACAATAGTGGTTTACACTTTCTAGGAGATCTTGATTTTTACTGAAATCACATATTTTTAAAAAATATAGTGATTTAAGCCTTGAAAAGTTCAATATAAAGGATTCCAATTGAAGAGGGTTTGATCAAACTACATTAGACCAAGCCCCCTTGGATAGAACCCCGCTAGTTTTAAACCATACCTATAACAGACTCTCCTTTACACCTATGAAAGTGTTGATAAAAAATCACTTTTTATTTACCTCTTGGGGGATCAAATGAATTAAATTCAAAATTTATTTTTTGTAAGTATGTAGTCCTTATTATAAGCTTCCAAAAAATTATAATTATAATTAAATTAAATTTGATTATTATATTTATTTTGTATTTCTTGTGAATGTAGGTTTTTCACTAAAAATCAAGCTCTCTGTTCTACACATGTGGAAAAATAGTAGATTATCAAAATAAAATTTTGAAAAATATGTTTAGGCTGGGTATTGATGTCCTTAATCCACTAAAAATAATAATAATAATTTTGATACATACAAAAAAAGTTATTTTGTATACAGTCTGCCTATGTCTAAATTGTAATTGGTTTGACTTCGAAACTTGATTAAAGAAAAAATATTTAATAAAATACTATGAAACCAATTGAATTGGTTAGATATCGTAGTTACAAATCTAAATTCGAAAAAATTATAATTTTATGCTTCATAAAAAAAGAATTATGTTGTATACGGTGAGCATCACTCTTTATAAATGTTGTTTACTGATAAAAACTAGTTTTTGAAGGAGATGAGAAAAAAGTGCAATCTAATTCCAAATTTTTTGAAAAAAATATATTTAGAATCTATAGACAAAACTTCACAAATCACTAGTTTGCATCATCTTCAAATTCCTCGCGGTTTAGCCACTATAGGAGCCCGAAAGTGAAGATTTGGTTAAAAAAAATCAGTTCGTGTCAAGTTTGCCCAAAAATTGTAAACCAGTATTGTGGGATCACCCTCATAGATGATGACTATGATGAGGATGTCGATCCTGAATATGATGGCCAGGAGGGAGGAGATGAGGAGGATGAGGAGGAGGATGAGGAGGAGCAGTCCATGAGTGAGGGTGGTGAAGCAACATATGAGGATCCAACAGGCACGAGTGGGGAGAGTCGTCTCCCATTCGTATGACTAGATCACGAGCAACGACTATAGTAGGCACCAGTACCTACAGCCATGAAGAGGCTAGCACATCCTCCATGCCCCCTGCATGGGATGAGGTCAATTTATCATAGCCCACCAAAGATATATGTGATGACATATTATTTGTTGTTATGATTTCAAGCTTGTGCTTACTCTTTATATATATACCATGATGTGTACTGATATTTTATTTTTTCTATCTTGTAGGATCTGTGAGAGACTTTAGGGATCTCTATCGTTAGGCTATTGCAGACATAGTGCCCCCATCATTTGACGAGGAGGCCAAAGACTTAGACTATATGCCCCCACCCATTGTGGATCAGGACCCAGAGTCATTCAAGTCGTATGTTAGACTGCGGGTAGTGTATGAGAGTTTGAGGAGACGCATCCATCGAGCCCATGCTACCTAAGAGGCACAGTCATCTCAAACCTCTATAGAATTTGAGAGACTAGAGGTAGAGGTAGTGAGGCTACAGAAATAGAGAGATCAGACAATAGGAGCACATCAGAAGGCCCTTGGACATATACGAGATTTAGAGTTTTCTCTTGGTACACTCAGTGGATCGCGGTCATGATCGCACACCACTATCTCCCGACAGAATACTACTAGACAGATGCAACCACCAGGTCCCGAGGGATTTGGTAATCACAGGCCTCAGTAGTATTGTATATTTTATGACATGCACATAAAACTTTGATATATATGAGCACTTGATGAACTTTATTATTATACGTGTTTGGAATGTTGAATGTCAATGTGATTAACTAAATAACCTTTGTAAGATTATTTAATGAATGCTTCCATGATTTAACATGCTTTATGTGATCTAATCAAAACTTATTATAGTTTCTCTTAGATGCAACATTGGGATGAAGTATACTATGTTAAATTAAACGCACTTATGATTTAATTAGGGAACATTAAATGCTTATAAGGGTCTAATCTAACATAACACACAAAATAAAATTGAATCTAGTATGAGACCTAAAGTAATTAAATAAAAAGGGAATTAAATAGTCACTTTAGAGTTCACGACATGCAAATATTTGTTTATCAAGAACAAAGCAATGTGAAATCCCATGGAATATAATCCATTAGCTCTAACAACATTTCTTACCATCTATACTATTCAAGGGGATTTAGACATAGTATCAACATAGATGCATGGTATTGATAGGATCTTTGAGGGGTGCACAGTCCATGTATGTTAATGTGTACGCACCAGACCTATAAGTTTCATTGATTATGTAAGGTCCTAACCAATTAGGACTTAATTTTCCTTTTTAGTTGGGTTGGTATTAACATTTTGCTGATTTTCATACAAGACCAAATCAAATTTACTATATATGTGAGGGATGACATGATTACTGTGCTTGCGTTGTAATTGCTTAGAATAAGCTAGGAGGTTCTCGAGAGAATTAATGCTTTGCTCATCAAGCATCTCAAGCTGATGCAATCTTTGTTTTTTGTAAGTGTCATCATCGATGAACTCATGAAAAGCAATCCTTAACGTGGGGATTTCTAACTCCAAGGGAATCACTTCCTCGGTACCATAGACAAGGTTATAAGGTGTTGTTCCCATTTCTGACCTGACACTAGTATGGTAAGTCCATAATGCACATGTTAGTTGTGTATGCCAATCCTTGTGATGTTTATTAACTATTTTTCTTAGAATTTGTTCGAGATTTTTATTAGTTGCTTCAACTTGGTCATTAGATTGTGGGTAGTAAGGTGTTGAAAAGCGATGTTGAATATTAAATGTGTTAAGGAATTTCTTCACATCATTGTTCTTGAATGGTGTGCCATTATTTGAAAATAATGTGGAAGGAAGTCCAAAGTTAGCAATAATGTGTTCCAATATGAAATGACATGTTACATCAGCAGTTGTGAATCAAAGAGGAACAAATTCTACCCATTTTGTGAAATAATCCATTGTTGTGATTATAAACATATGGCCAGTAGATGAAGGTGGTGAAATTTTTCCAATTAGATCCAATCCCCATGCTGAGAATGACCAAATAGGTATTTGGGCATAGAGCTCAAAAATAGGAGCGTGAAATAGATTGTTGTGTTCCTAACATTTATGACATTTCTTAATGTATGCAAAGCAATCAATTTCCATATGTCTCTAGTAATATCCCGTACAAATGAGTTTTTGCGCTAAAGATCTACCTGAGCCAAAATGACCTCCATAGGCACCCACATGTGCCTCTTCAAGTGCTATGGGGATTTCAAATTGTTTAAGGCATCTAAGAAAAATACCATTAAAGGACCTTCTATATAATATGTCAGCTAGAATAACATACTTGGTTGCTAGTTTTCACAAACGACGTCGGGTATTCATTGTTGTGGGATCTAGAATAGTACCATCTTTCAAATAGTTAAATATTGTATCATACCATTCACTCGAGTCTTGCTTGGTCGTTGTTAACACTTCTTCAAGTTTACCTTCAATGGATGGTTTCATGATTGGGTGAACAATAAATGTGACATATTTTGAAGGATATTTAGGTGATATAAGAGAGGCCGCACTCGCCATTGCATCCACATGCTGATTATCTTTTCGTGGGATGTTGTCAATGGTGAATGATTCAAACTTCTCTAATAATTTCATTGTGAGATCCTTGTATTTGGATAATTTGTCATGCTTTGCTTGATATGCCCCATTTATTTATGTGATGACTAATTATGAATCGTCGAAGATCCTAATGTGTTTCACACCCAAGATTAAAGCATAATGTAACCCACTGAGCAATGCTTCATACTCAGCAATGTTGTTTGTATATAGGAAATTTAACCGATATGACAAGGGAATAGGCTTTCCTATAGGTGGGATTAATATAACCCCCAACACCGCAGCCTATTCTACACTTAGATCCATCAAAGTATAATTTCCATGTATCAAATTTTGATTGTCAACATATTATCATTAGGGAAAGAGTCATTACTAGGTAATGCCAAAGGAGAAGGACAATCTGTTAGAGTAATAATTTTATTACGCTTAATTAATTACATCACACTGGTTAATTAATTAAGTCACTTATTCCTCTAGTTGCTTAAGCTAAACTTAGGCGCATTAATAATTATTTATTAATTATTAAGTGTGCACACTAGGGTTTCATTTAGGGTTTCCCTTTTAGGGTTTCTTGATCTCCTTCATAAGGATTGATCTCTTTGTAATAACTGAGATTCTAATAATGCATTTTACACTTTGAGGTTTGCAGAACATCTTCTTGGTTTTGCATGTCTTTTGCATGTGACAGGTATCCATTTGCATGCAGGTGATCTTGGATTCTAACATGGTATCAGAGCTCCAGACCTGCCGCTGCCTGTTCGTGATCTGAAGATATGGCTTCTCAGTGAGTTTCAAGTGCAAGGGTTTCCACAGGCATCTTTTTTGCAAGATCTGGGGGTAGCCAATTTTTCGGCACACTATGGGCTCAAACGGACATCGCCATTGCGTTCGCAGCGCCTCAAAACCCTAGGAACGCCTGTCGTTTGTTGTTTTTGGTGAAGTTGATCTGGGAGGCAAAATTTTTTTGCCAGGGAAGCCGTACGGCCTCCCCAGCACGCTTCCGAGGCACGAAAATCGAAAAAAAAAATCAAAAAAACCGATCTCGGGTTCTGTGCCGGCGCCTCCAGTTTAAACCGCTCCCGCCACCGGCCGGCCACCGGCCCGCCACCGCCGCCGGTGGCTCCCCCATCCGGCCGCCGACCATGCTCAGCCCCTGAGGGCTCCCAGTCCACAGCGCCCGGTCGTATGGAGAACCACCTGCTCCGCCCAGCCCCCTGCTCTGCACCCGCGGTCACATGGGTGACCAGGGGCCGAAATTTTTCTGCAGGGGTGATTTTTTGCGACGACGGTCTGCAGGCCGTCAAATTTATGCCCGTGAACCGCTGACGTCAGCATGACGTCAGCGTCCGTACGGCCTCTCCTTGCCCCTCCTAACCCTAGTTTTCTCTAAAGAAGCAGTTTTTTTCTTTTTTGCATAACTTGGGCATACGGTATCGAAATTGGGCAAACGAGATATCGCCGGAAAGCTGGTTCCGAGCACTTTCATTTGGTGTAGTTTATTTTTCAGTATTTTCCTGTTTTACTGCATTTATTGCTGGTTGAAGTCAGATGTACTTTTTATGCTTCCGAGCTCATAACTTTTTGCCACGATCTCCGATTTTCGCTATCTCTGCGGCGTTGGAAAGGTATTGAGGAGCTCTATGTTGCTGTCCATGCACTTTTTTCTGTATCTGTCACAAGTTTTTCGTTATTCCAGATTTGGCCCGATGGGTGTTTTGGATATTACTTGGATATTTTGACAGTTGGGAGAGTGCTTCTTGCATCTTTGCACTTCATTTTCAGTGATACATCATTTAATAATCGACTGCTGCTTCATAGATTCCAGAGTTGTTCCCGTTTGGAGTTTTCGAGTGTTCCGTGGCATCGGGTCTGCTGTTGCATCATTATGATTCCGATATGGTTTCTTGTAGACAGAAGTATCTTTCCTTGCTTGCCAGATTGCGGTTCCAGTGTTACTCTACAGTGTTCTTCCAGTGCTTCTTTGCAGCATGTCATATCATTGTAGGGGGGTTTTGTCCCACTGGGTTTTCCTCCTCTACCTCTTTCTTGCATTTGTAAATGGGTACCTGATCAGGCCTAGTTGCCGGGACCCATCTTTTCTTGCATGCATCTTATTCTAGTGTTTTAGCTTCTTCCTAAGTTCATCTTAAGGGGGGGTGTTAGAGTAATAATTTTATTACGCTTAATTAATTACATCATACTGGTTAATTAATTAAGTCACTTATTCCTCTAGTTGCTTAAGCTAAACTTAGGCGCATTAATAATTATTTATTAATTATTAAGTGTGCACACTAGGGTTTCATTTAGGGTTTCCCTTTTAGGGTTTCTTGATCTCCTTCATAAGGATTGATCTCTTTGTAATAACTGAGATTCTAATAATGCATTTTACACTTTGAGGTTTGCAGAACATCTTCTTGGTTTTGCATGTCTTTTGCATGTGACAGGTATCCATTTGCATGCAGGTGATCTTGGATTCTAACACAATCATCTAACTAGTCGATCTAGGCTTGACCCTTAATTAATTTTTGTGAAACAAACATCAGGTCAAACTCAGTCAACAACATCACCCATTTAGCTAGACGCTCGGATAAATTTGTTTT
The DNA here is from genome assembly GCA_007115665.2 of Sequoiadendron giganteum. NCBI lineage: Eukaryota > Viridiplantae > Streptophyta > Pinopsida > Cupressales > Cupressaceae > Sequoiadendron > Sequoiadendron giganteum. The sequence continues at coordinate 921,055,970 of CM021100.1, forward strand.
ATTAAAAATATGTTTGAGAGGATCAAATTTTGTCATCACTTGTATTTCTGCATTCGGAAAATAATGTTGCAATTTACTTGTAGTGAATACAAGGGCCAAGCATCATTTTTATATTTTTGTGTATCATTTCTCATAATCAATCAATGTTTGACTAATGTAGTAGACTAAACGCTCTTTACTATTTTCATCTTGCTGAGCCAACAATGTTGCTAAAGCATGGGCTGAGGTGGCGATATAAAATATAAATGGTTTGTTTGGCATAGCGGGTTGTAAAATAGGTGGAGTTGCGAGATATTCCTTCAAACTCTCAAAATACTATTTACAATCGTCATTCCAATTAAAGTGCACATCCTTTTTGAGGAGATGTGTGAATGGTAATGTGCGATCAACTAAAGATGCAACAAAATGATGGATAGCTTGAATTATTCCTTGTAACATGTGCATGATTGAGAAATTTTTTTAGGGGATGGCATGTTGACAATAGCATCATTATTCTTTGTATCCACCTCAATGCCTCTATGAGACATGATAAACCATAAACGTTTTCCACTATCGACACAAAACACACATTTTTTTGGATTCAACCTCATGTTGTATTTTCGCATTTGATCAAAGATTCTCTAAAGGACATTCACATTGTCTTGTCTTGTTAATGATTTGGATAGAATGTCGTTGACAAAATATTCCAAGATCTTATGTATGTAATTTCATGGAATATTAGTGTCATAGCTTGTTGATATGTTGTTCCCACATTCTTTAGGCCAAAAGGCATCATGACCCAAAAACTGTCCCCCAAATAGTTGTGAATGTTGTTTTGTGTTGATCTTGAGGGTTGATGAAGATTTGATTATATCCCAAAAATCCATCCATGAATGACAATGAAGAATGTCCCACAGTCGAGTCTACTATCATGTCAATATTAGGAAGGGGAAAGTCATCTTTTAAAGATGTTTTATTCAATTCCCAAAAATCCATACACATCCTAATGAGATTGTCAGGTTTTGAGACTACAAACAATATTTGATATCCACAAAGAATACTCTATAGGTCTTATGAAGCCAACATCAAGGAGCTTTTCAAGTTCAACTTTAACAAGCAAAGTTATCTTAGGATTCATCTTGTGTATCTTCTGTCGAATAGGCTTGGCATTCTCAACAAGGACAATGTTGTGTGTCACTATCTTCGGATCTATTCCAGGCATATTTGAATACTTCCAAGCAAAGATTTTTGGAAATTCATGAAGCAATTTTGAAGTATCTTCTTGTTCTTCATCATCAAGGCATTTTCCAATTGTAATGACTTTCTCATTATCTGTCATATCCATTGGCATGTCAATTGTGTCGCCTAAAGGGATTGCATTTGATTTTGTAAATTTAGGATTATATTGTTCTATATTTGTGTCATTGCCATTACTTTCACCTTCAACATCTCTCGACTTGGTACTAATCATAACACATGTAACCTTTTCCTTGGGAGGAGTAGAAGGTGCATCGTAAAATCCTAACATGCGTTTCAAAGCTTCATCATCTTCAAAGTACTCCCATGATGGTGGGAACTCCACGTCAAGCAATTCAGGATGTTTCATTGTAAGGTTGAATTTTGTCTTGCACATGATAGTATTGATGTTTAACGACGGTCACTTTGTTGCTTGTGTAATTTTAGAAGGACAATATCCCAAACCGGTCTTTGTCTCTTCTATGTTAGGCTCTATAGGGATGTGAATGCCTTGTCCTTTATTTCTGTATCCTTTACCATTATAACCCAATTGCTTCACAAGTTCATAACCTCTCGGGCATAGAGTTGCTCCATTTATTTCAGGTTTGGTGGTTGTTGGTAGTCTATGTCATCAAAGTTTTTCGTATAACTTGTATCTTCTTCAAGAGTAGGGGAGTTAGATGTTTGTGATTGTTCTTCCAAGTTCTGAGTTGAAATTACCATTGGTTTCTTTTACTTGTCATCTTCTTTTCTTTTGATTATGTATTCTCCCATAAATGAGGGTGTGAAATCCAAGGAACCCCGATCATCATCCAATAATTTTGGCACTATTTCCCTTTCTTGCTTATTTTCTTTTTAAAGGTGCTATATTGGATGTGGGAATTAATGTGTTGAGAGGAATTGTAGTTCCTTTTTTCCACTTGTAGGAAACTTTCAGGATCGGGGTCCATTTCAACTTGGTATACCTTGTTATCATAGACATACTTCATAATACGATGAAGGGTTGAAGGCACTGCATGCATCTCATGAATCCATGGTCTTCCTAAAAGAATATTGTATGAAAGGTCATGAAGCATAACATGCATAGGAGTTTGTAAGGTAGCCTTTCTGACTGTTATAGGTAAAGTAATTACACTGAGTGGTTTCCTTTCTATAATGTCGAATTCTCGAATGGATAAGGAGTTGGGTTGCATTGTTGATTTTTCTACCCACAACTTATCTAAGAGTTTCACACTGTACAAATTAAGGGGAAAACCATTATCAACCATGGTCCTTTTTATGCCTATTCTGTTAAATTGAGCAATGATCATAAAGGCCTCATTTTTCTATCTCAATGCCAAATGGGACAGCTCATGTTGATGACATGTTATGTCAACATTAATGGTATGCATTCCTTGTATAAGAGCTACCACATCATTCACATTTGTACCAAGAAGAACCACTACTTGTTGTAAAGTTGTTTAAAGCATACTATGATAATTTAGGGAATTTTGAATTAAATCCCATAGGTCGATATCTTTGCAGGAGTATTCTTAAGTTGTTTGAACAACAAGATTATACTCGTTTCCACTAGGCAAAGTTAAATGAGAAGCACTAGGTAAGATGTGATTGGGTAAATGTAAGGGTGTCGAGGTTGGTTGGTCTAGTAGTGGGTTGTTTCTAGTATTATATTTATGAGCAATGATATTATGAATTGATTGCTACAATACATTATTTTGAGGATAAAGGGTAAACTCAAGTTGTGGTTTATGCGAAGGTGGGTAAAGGATAAGTTGAGGTTGGATTACGTTAACTTCTCTTGTTTTTGGTTTCTCTTGACAAGCCTTAGTGGATGGGCTTTGTGAGATGAAATCCTTAAGGGTTTCATCTAACATATCAAATTCATCACTACTAAAAGGCTTGAGGGTTAAGTTAACTTTGTTTGGTTTGTAATTTTCATGACAAGCCTTAGTGGATGATCCTAGTGAGAGGAAGTTCACAGGGGCTTCGTCTAGCATGTCTAGGTCATCACTACTAAAGGGATTGGATGATATGATTTTCCTAAATTTAAGCATTTCTTGAATTGGGTCTTTTGATGTTTTTAGTTTTTGGTTTTCGTTTTTTCAATGAATTTGATCTAAGAGAGAACTAGGAACTATTGCTGAAAATAAAAATTGCAGAAATTTAATGCTATCTATAATTACCATGAATGTAAATGATGTTATTTCTAATGATTTCAATGTAACAACAAGTAACTAAACTGAAATAGAAAAGTAATAGGACCAAATAGAATCTTAAAAATAAGAAATTTAATTATGTAGACAACAACTAAAATTTCGCATTGGGACTGATTTGCCCAAGATGGCGAATGAGTCCCAATAAGGTTTTTCTTCAAAAAAATTAGATCTTTTGGTTGATTTTTATGTTTGCTATGTTGTATGATCTAGATCTAGGATGAAAATGCACAATTTTATGGATTTTCAATGAAATTAAGTGCAATAATGCAAGCTAAATGAGCTTTTCACTAATGCAAAGATTGCAACCCTAGAATGTAAATTAACCAATGCAAAACTTAATGCAATGTCAATGCAAGCTAAATATAGGATGTAAATGCACTCCAAATTAGAATTATGATGCTCTAAATGCAGGTTCACCAAAATGAACCAAAGAAAAATGGGGTGGAGACTCTCTCTAGGACTTCTAGGGTTTTAGACCTAAAAGGAAAGAGGTCGACCTTTTACTTCTAAGGCACGATTCACTGAAGAACAACCCTTGAGATTTCAATGCAAAGGAGATTGAAATCTGACAAAGGAATTGTTCTAGGAAGATTGAATGACAAGAATGAGGGTTTCACCACCAAGTTTAGGCTTGGAAAGATAATGCAATGAAGGATGAAATGCAAAACCCTAGCTTGATGCAATGCTTCAATGAATGACCTAGAAGTGCAAGTAAAATGTAACAAAAAAATACTAAATGGGAAATGCGCACTTAGAAACCTCCAAAGGACTGGACACAACTCTAAAATTATGAAAATGTTGAATTTTTGACCCATTGGGACTTATTCGCCAACTTGGGTGAATCTGTCCCAGATCCGGATTCCTATGCGAGAGCCTATTTCGAGAAAAAAGGTATTGAAATCTGCAACTCGATCTGACAGACAACAATAGTGGGAGTCATTCACCACTCTTGGTGAATTAATCTCATTTATCTTTTTTGGGATTTGAAAACTCTAATCTGTACCTCAACACCTGCCCTTCCCTTCCATCTTGAGTTCCAGATTTGAACCTGTGAAAAACACCTGCAAAACATAATTTGACTTGATTTTGTGATGGGGGGTTTGCCTTGGTCAAACCCCTAGTTTGGTAATTAAACCTTGAAAAAGCTATTGAAATGTGCATGAAAACCCTAGTCTTAAGTGTGTCTAAGACTAGGAAATCTGAAACATGATGCAATCCTATTCTAACCTGAAATAATATGGTGCAAGAATGGAAATGAAGAGATGAATGATTCACTTGTGATGATCTTCAATCACCCCAAATGAATCCAAATGAGGCTTGCACCTTCCTTAGGATGAATGTAGAGTGATAATGAAGGATGAAATCACTTAGGAAACAAATCTTTAGGATTGGCTTGATGGCTAGTTGCATCTCCCCAACCTAGAATCCATTAGGATTCACTATAGGCATCTATGATAAACCCTTGATAATGCTAGATCTTGATTGAAAGTGAGCTTGAAGACCTACAAAAACACTTTAATGCTTCTCCAGAGCTTCAACCTTACTTTCTCTTGAAACTCGAATGCTCTTGTGAGAACTTTCTTGAAGATTATTGATACTTGACACTTGAAAAGGCTTGCTCAAAGTGCTTAAAGATTAATAAAATTACTTAGAAGCTTGCTTTTATAGGCATCAACACCTAATTGACCATTATTTAGATCCCAGAGGTCGGCATTTATGAAAAAATTTAAAAAAAATTGATGTGTTCCCGCTCAAATTTGAAAAATACCCCAAAAGGGACTCATTCACCACCCTTGGCGAATGGGTCCCACCTAGGGGGACATATTCACCCAAGGTGGCAAATGGGTCCCACCTAAGGGGACTCATTCACCCAAGGTGGCGAATGGATACCACCTAAGGGGACTCATTCACCCAAGGTGGCGAATGGGTCCCACCTAAGGGGAATCATTCGCCCAAGGTGGAAAATGAGTCCCAGCTTAAGTTTTTGAGGTGGGTTTTTGAATTTTTTGGGATTTTGACAAATTTTATATGATTTTTGAATGGAATGGGCCTCAGAATTCCAAAATAATGGGTCCTAGGGGCCTATAAATAATGATTTTAAAGGGTAATTAATGCAAGGGTGCCAAAATGTGTCCAAATTAAGTGTGAAATTATCTCTTTTTTCAAGAGTGCATGATTTTCTACGCAACACATGTACAAATTTCAAATGATGGCTTGATTTATTTATACTATGTAATATAATGAATGAGGGAATTCATTCCATTTTAATGGATGAAAAATGATCAAAAGGAAGATCATTATTAGGTATAAAGAGGAGTAGTTTAGATCTACAACCCTTTCCATTTTCTTATCCTAAAATTTTAGTGGATCCTTGTTATCTCATTGGTTTAATTATACTTCATGATGTAATGAATATTTTTTTACATAAATACAAATTAATTATTTTGAATATTATATGGAATTTGATGGTATCAAACTCGTGTGATTGAGTTTTTTTTTTAAATATAGCACCACTTTTTGTTCTAGTTGTGTAAAAAAACACAAAGAAGGAGACTAGTTACTAATGGTTTATTTTTCTTATAGTACAATATTCATTCTTGAGACTAGCTATCCTTAATCTGTCTAAGTGTTGCTCTATTTTTTTCATTATTAGTAATAATAGTTGAATATTAATAGTTTGTGGTAAGTAGTTCATATTTATCCTGCATTGTACTTCAGTATTCATCTATACAAGCATTGTAGCTATGCAAATACCCTCCAAAATAATTTTTATTATGGTCATTCCAAATATTGGAAATGAATTCTTACCAAAACCCTTGTTATGCAACATTTTATCCCCCTTGATTCATCTTTAAATTTGAGAATTGATTCCCTAGAGACTTTGGGGAGATCCTAAATCCCACTTCAAAAGGGAAATCATCCTATTGATCCATAAGTTTTTGGCTTGTGCCATTTTGTGATGAAATAGGATACAAATAGAGCCTTTTGATACGCATACTAGAATGTCCACTATGGTCCGAGTCCTCAATTCCCATGGTTGTTTTGGTAGATTTAGATTAATGTGGTGATATATAGATGATGAAAACCTCTATAGATTAGTGTTTTGAAATTGTGAGAAATTCTTAACATGATAGATGTGAATATTAATGAAGGATACGTATATAATTTTCCCTTCTTCTTTATATACCTTGTGTATATTGGTCTAGCCAATATTAAGGATCTTAACAAAAAATAAGATTCTATTGGATCTTAGATAATCTAAGAAATAGTACTATCCAAATCAGTATTACTATAATTTGTTTTGCTATTTGTTTCCTACTATTTTTATTTTTTATTGCCCTATTATTTTTTGGGTATTTTAAACCTTATAGTTGTATTCTTCTTGACTAAATTGGCATCTGAAATGCCAATAATGAAGTCATGTGCAAGTTTCAAGAAACTCTACCAAAGTAGATATCTAAAAAAAGGTTCATGTGTCATGTATTAAAAAATGTATGCTTCAAGATTCATTTCTAAACATAGAAATTAAAATATATACTATAATACATTATTACTCTAATAATATTTTAAATGATGTTTATATAGAATTCCAACATTATATGGGTTTACAAATCCAATATAAGTTATAGAAAAATTCCATAAGAAATATAATTTAACATTTAATTAAAAGTAGTAATGCATACTAATTTAAATTCATAAAGGGTAGTAACAATAGAATAATTTTATTAAAGAGTAGAAATACATTTTCAAGAATATAAATATATTTTAGGAGGAGTGCAGATTTAACATGACGATCTCTTATGACTTAAAATGACTACATTAAATCTTAATTTTGACTTTAAAATGTCAAAAACATTGTCTTTCTATATTTTAACAGGATCAATAAGAACTTTGAGTACTCATTGGTTGACCCCCTTGTCGTGATATGAAAATCCATCTCCAAATATATAAAAGCTTTGAACTCCTCTGCCAAGATTGAAGTATAAACTTTGCCAATCAGGGAAAACATTATTTGGATTCAAAAATTCCCATGTTAATTCCTTAAGCAATTGGTCAAGAAGGTTATTGATATGACTTAATGCCTCTTCTTTTGAACATTCTGGATGATCCTTCATATAACAAAAAAATTTCCGAGGTTGTATGTCCATGGAGCTTATCATCCTTCACAACCATAAAAAGTATGTTAATATTGTAAGCTTAATAAAATTTATATATATACTTAATCATCAATTGAATTAGAAGGAAATAAACCTGGAAATCATAAAGGGTAGTAACAATATAATATTTTTATTAAAGTGTAGAAATATATTTTTAAATAGGAGTGTAGATTTAATGAACATCACTTATGACTTAAAATGACTACTTTAAATATTATTTTTGACTTTTGAATGACAAAAACACTTTCTTTCTATATTTTAACCGGATCAATAAGAACTTTGAGTACTCGTTGCTTGAACCCCTTGTCATGATATGAAAATCCATCTCCAAATATATAAAAGCTTTGAATTCCTTTGCCAAGATTGAAGTATAAATTCTTCCAATTAGGTAAAACATTATTTGGATTCAAAAATTCCCATGTTAGTTAAATAAGCAATTGGTCAAGAAGGTTATTGATATGACTTAATGCCTCTTCTTCCGAACATTCTGGATGATCCTTCATATAACAAAAAATTTCCGAGGTTGTCTGTCCATGGAGCTTATCATCCTTCATAACAATAAAAAGTATGTTAATATTGTAAGCATAATAAAATTTATATATATGTTTAATCATAAAATTGAATTAGAAGGAAGTAAACCTGGAAATCATGAGCATCATTAACTAAGCATCCAGTCAACCATATGAGCTCATAGAATCTTGATTTATTTAGAAACATCTTTTCAATAACATCATCTGCTAAGTTAGGAACTGCTAAGAGGATAGGGTGCAATGATAATAGTCCACTTGCTCCAGTTATTGTAGCAACTTTTATGTACTCATTTTAGGTTGGAACATACTGACTTTCTTTCCATTGTGCTTGCTTTAAACTAGCTTCAACATAATCTGCCCACTGAAACACAATATCCTTAAAGTGAACATAAAGTCTATTTCACGATTTCATTTCATGAGCAATATATTTATTCTATCTTTTATAATTATAACAATAAATTTCTTGAAAAATATTGTATATAAAAAGTCATAAATATATATGAAAAAATTTGGTGTATGTAATGATTTCACATTCTTATTTAATATCAATCTTAATAAAAATATTGTTTATAATTTTATTTTTCTAGATAATACGACACTAACTCCCAACAAATAATATTCAATTGAATGCTCTCTAATTGCAATCAATCTTGAGAGCCCATAATCTGCCCACCAACTGCAATGAAAATTAATGAAATTGTTTAAAAAAAAAATTAAAATAAAACAAGTTTTCAAGGTTTTATAAATCATTATGAAAGAAATTTGAACATCAACCTAAGACAAGCTATTATCTTTAGCTACATAATATACTACATGTTGACTTGCAAAACATAGGTGTGAAGTACATGAACTTTTAAAATGTGAATCGAATAATTAAACATTTATTTTAACAAGTGATATGATAAATTATGTTATAAAATGATATTTAAATTCTTATGACGCAAAATCTAATATGAATATATAAATTAAGGAGTTTAAAGATATGATTCATTGTTCAATTTTCTACAGCTTAATAATTACCTAGAGAGATTTTTCATCTCCATCTTTTATATATATTGTAATATATTGAAATCCAATTTGGCCAACTCTAAAAGAATTTTGTCCCTCAACTTGAAAAATAAAAATAAAAAAATCTTATAATTGACGTTTAGAAACTAATAACATTTTGAAACTTACAAAACTCTTTTTATAATAATATTATGTAAATCTTACCTTGAATTATCTAGTTCATATATTTCTATATAATTTCGTGCCTCCCATCTAGAAAAAGTACAAGGCCATTCATATAGGAGGGCATACCCAGCCTATAAAATTAAAAAGAAGAAGAAGACTATTTAATATTTAGATTTGTTCTTGTGTAACCTACAGCTTAGATTTAATATAATAAATTATTTGAAAAAAAGGCCAAAAATTTACTACCTACCTATTTGAGGAATCTTTTGTCATTTATATCTCTAGATTTTTCTAATACTTGCTTAAGATAAGTAGAGTTGAATAGTTTAGCATCTTCCATAACTGTCTCTCCAGGAAATGCTAGAGTTGAAGCTCTTAAGAGGTTGACCATACTTGTTCTCATCCTGTGTTCCTCTGTGATTTGGAAGCACCCATTTTTGTCCTTGAAATTCCTCAACACATCTTTTCACATGAATAGATAATTAGATAGTGAGTATAATGAGGGAAAACTTAAAAGTAGCATGAATGATGAGATGGCTATCTGCAGATACATGATAACAGTGGAGTCAAACCACTCTGAGTCCTAAAGCTGTCACATTCAAATCCTTTCATCCCCCTTGATTCATCTTTAAATTTGAGAATTGATTCCCTAGAGACTTTGGGGAGATCCTAAATCCCACTTTGAAAGAGAACTCATCCTTTTGATCCATAAGTTTTTGGCTTGTGCCATTTTGTGATGAAATAGGATACAAATAAAGCCTTTTGATACACATACTAGAACTTCCACTATTGTCTAATTCCTCAATTCCCTTGGTTGGTTTGGTAGATTTAGATTAATATGGATAGTAATATATAGATGATAAAAACCTCTATTGCTAATTATTTTTTCAACTTTGATTAGGCCTCATTACATTGAGTAGAACAAATAAACTACATAATTTTTTTCATGTGAAATAGGATATACAGTGGCAAAAGAATAAATTTGGATATAAAATATTTGACTTGAGCTTGGTCAGGCATAATATTTTTCAACTACATTATATTGCAATAATCAAAGTCTTATAAAAGTTGGAGACAATCTAGTTTTTCATGAAAAAATAAAGCATATCAAAATTAATGTTCAACAAATTTGAGACCTTGTTCAAGAAAGCATTGTCATTTATAATTTTATCTTAATGAAGAAAAAATAAAAAATATATTTACAAGTACTATGAAAAAAGCTAATATTTTGAAATTGTGAGGAATTCTTAACATGATAGATGTGAATATTAAAGAAGGATAGGTGTATAATTTTCCACTCTTCTTTATACCTTGTGTATATTGGTCTAGCCAATATTAAGGATCTTAAGAAAAAATAAGATTCTATAGGATCTTAGATAATCTAAGAAATATTACTATCCGGATCAATACTACTATACTTCATTTTGCTATTTGTTGAATCCTAGTATTTTGAATTTTTATTGCCCTATTATTTTTTGGGTATTTTAAAACTTATAGTTGCATTCTTCTTGACTAAATTGGCATGTGAAATGTCAATATTGAAGTCATGTGCAAGTTTCGAGAAACTCTACCAAAGTAGATATCTAAAAAAAAGTTCATGTGTCATGTATTAAAAAATGTATGCTTCAAGATTCATTTTTAAACATAGAAATTAGAATGTATATTATAAAATATTACTCTGAAAATATTTTAAATCATGTTTATATAAAATTCCAACATTAGATGTGTTTACATCAAATCTAGTATAAGTTATATAAAAATTCCATAAGAAATATAATCCAACATTTACTTAAAAGTAGTAATGCATACTAATTTAAAAATTCATAAAGGGTAGTAACAATATAATATTTTTATTAAAGAGTAGAAATATATTTTCAAAAATATAAATATATTTTAGTAGGAGTGTAGATTTACTAAACATCACTTATAACTTAAAATGACTACTTTAAATCTTATTTTTGACTTTCGAATGACAAAAAAATTGTCTTTCTATATTTTAACCGGATCAATAAGAACTTTGAGTACTCGTTGCTTGACCCCCTTGTCATGATATGAAAATCCATCTCCAAATATATAAAAGCTTTGAACTCCTCTGCCAAGATTGAAGTATAAGTTCTGCCAATCAGGTAAAACATTATTTGGATTCAAAAATTCCCATGTTAGTTCCTTAAGCAATCGTTCAAGAAGGTTATTGATATGACTTAATGCCTCTTCTTCCGAACATTCTGGATGATCCTTCATATAACAAAAAATTGTCGAGGCTGTCTGTCCATGGAGCTTATCATCCTTCGTAACAATAAAAAGTATGTTAATATTGTAAGCATAATAAAATTTATATATATGTTTAATCATAAAATTGAATTAGAAGGAAATAAACCTGGAAATCATGAGCATCATCAACTAAGCGTCCAGTCAACCATATGAGTTCATAGAATCTTGATTTATTTAGAAACATCTTCTCAATATCATCATCTGCTAAGTTAGGAACTGCTAAGAGGATAGGGTGCAATGATAATAGTCCACTTGCTCCAGTTGTTGCAGCAACTTTTATGTACTCATTGTAGGTTGGAACATACTGACTTTCTTTCCATTGTGCTTGCTTTAAACTAGCTTCAGCATAATCTTCCCACTGAAACACAACATCCTTAAAGTGAACATAAAGTCCATTTCATGAGCAATATATTTATTTTATCTTTTATAATTATAACAATAAATTTCTTGAAAAATATTGCATATAAAAAGTCACAAATATATATGAAAAAAATTGGTGTATGTGATGATTTCACATTCTTATTGAATGTCAAACTTAATAAAATTATTGTTTATAATTTTGTTTTTCTATATAATGTATGAATTAAGAGAAAAAAATGTTTTCAACTAAAACTGTATTGGGAAGCATACATACCGCTTTTGTAATAAATGGCATCATGTTCCGTCCTTGTTTTTTGGTTGCCTCATTTGCCAATTCATGTATTGTTTTAAAACTAAATTCCACAATTTTCTTAAAATTATCTGGAATATTTTGTATAATGGAAATATCCCAACCTTGAACAATGGCCTTAGTAATAAGTTCAACTTGCTCAAGTACTAAGTAATCATCAAAAATATCATCCAACAAAGAGACAACAGTGGATGCTTTTGCCAAAGCCATTCTGCTACTACCAAACTCTACATCATCTGCAACACTAACTCCCAACAAATAATATTCAATCGAACGCTCTCTAACTGCAATCAATTTTGAGAGCCCAGAATCTGCCCACCAACTACAATGAAAATTGATAAAATTAGTTTTCAACATTGTATAAATCATTATGAAAAAATATCACTATGAAAGACATTTGAACATCAACTTAAGACAAGCTATTATCTTTAACTACATAATATACTACATGTTGACTTGGAAAACATAGGTGCTGAAATACATGAACTTTTAAAATGTGAATCAAATAATTAAACATTTATCAAGTAACAAGAGACATGATGAATTATGTTCTAAAATAATATGCAAATTCTTATGACACAAAATCTAATATGAATATATAAATTAAGAAGTTTGAAGATATGATTCATTATTCAATTTTCTGCAGCTTAATAATTACCTAGAAAGTTTTTTCATCTCCATCTTGTATATATATTGCAATATATTGAAATCCAATTTGGCCAACTCTAAAAGAATTGTATTCCTCAACCTGAAAAAAATAAAAATAAAAAATCTTATAATTGACTTTTACGAAATGATATTTTGAACCTTACAAAACCCTTTTTATAATAATATTGTGTAAATCTTACCTTGAATTATCTAATTCATATATTTCTATATAATTTCGTGCCTCCCATCTAGAAAAAGTACAAGGCCATTCATATAGGAGGGCGTACTCAGCCTGTAAAATTAAAAAGAAGAAGAAGACTATTTAATATTTAAGTTTGTTCTTGTGTAACATGTAGCTTAGTTTGTTATTTGAGAAAAAGACCAAAGATTTACTACCTACCTCTTTGAGGAAACTTTCGTCATTTATATCTCCAGATTTTTCTAATACTTGCTTAAGATAAGCAGAGCTGAATAGTTTAGCATCTTCCATAACTGTCTCTCCATGAAATGCTAGAGCTGAAGCTCTTAAGAGGTTGACCATACTTGTTCTCATCCTGTGTTCCTCTGTGATGTGGAAGTGCCCATTTTTGTCCTTGAAATTCCTCAACACGTCTTTTCACATGAATAGATAATTAGATAGTGAGTATAATGAGGGAAAAAGTAAAAAGTAGCATATATGATGAGTTGGCTACCTGCAGATACATGATAACGGTGGAGTCGAAGCACTCTGAGTCCTAAAGCTGTCGCATTCAAATCCTTTGTAATGCTTTCGCAGCCTAATCCTATGCCCAAACATCCATCCCAACACCTGCATCCATAAACACTCATATTCAGATCCTGCATACCAATTTTAACATTGATCTGGATCATATATTGAAATGTTAAAACACACCGGTAAACGTAATCAAGAGCTGCTTTTATTTCAGCCTTAAAATATCGCTCTATTCCCAAGCATTGCAATGCGTCAACCATCTCAAGACGCTCCATTAGATCGCCATCTCCCCTTTGCATTTCTTTTGATTTTAATAAGATTTTGATTTCGTTAACCAGTATTTCAGCACGTTCACGGTATTCAGATGCCTGAAAAATAAAACATCAGTGCTGAAGAATAATAAAAGAGAATTTTGATGGGAATAGAAAAAGTACCCACCCCGTATGGTGTTTCTATGGATTGCACAAAGTCATCATCCCACTGATTTAGAGATCTGTCTGGTAAAGAAGAAGAACTCCTCTCGTCTCCCTTCAAACTCGTCATTGGACAGAGACAGAAGCTTTGGAATGTATACACTCTGCTCACTCGCTTAATACTATTTAACTTGGGAATGTATACAGTCTTGGGCTTACAATGCTATTTATGGTACCCACTGGGTTGTTCGTTGTTGAATAGGAAGAGCACGTGAAATTTCTCTTTTACTCACGTTTTCTACAATGGCAGGCAAACAATGGCATCCGTGTACGTAAAAACTCGCGATGAGATCACAGTTGATTTGAACGGAGAAACAGGTCCTACTACTTAACTTAGGAATGTATACTGTCTTAGGGCTTACGCTGTTATTTATGGGTTGTTCAATGTTGAATGTGAAGAGCACGTGCAACCTGTATTCAATTATTTCAATGTGAAATTTTATTGATTTTTTATAATATTAAGGTTGAAAAGAATGTGGAACATGGTAACAGTGCTCTAAACAGCCCATTGAAGCAGCCGGTAATGGTGTTGTTGATTGAGAGTAGAGAGTACTGGTTTTGCAAAAAAATGCATGTGGCTAAGTTTTCTTCTAAATCGACGCAAGCTTTTAGAACAAGGCAAACAACATAATTTTAAGATTTATTTATATTATATTCTCGTGTTTCTATTGGAGAGCACTTATTAGAATTCCATTGAAGGAGGATTATGGAAATCTCTTCCTCTCATTTTTTTTTGGATTTTTCACTTTCAACCTTCATCTGTTTTTTTCACCGTGGATGAAGCAATCTACAAAACTCTAATGCTATATTAAAATGGTGATCACACATATTATAAATTACACTATTATCACAGATATAGCGTGTAATATACTTTATTTATGGGGATTAGAAAAGAGCATTATTACAATTTGCTTGCATTTGTTCATAAAGTCATTTTCCTATCACAAATTCCTTATAGAAAACTTTCAAACAAACAAATTTTGTAACTTATTATTTATTAAATTTACTAATATGCTAATCTTTACTACTATTAGTAATAATTATACAATAATGCGTTCACATTCAAGGGACATGACAGAACACAAATTTTAGTCAAAAAGAAAGAAAAATTATAGCAAGATTCAGTGTTGCAATTGCTCATCTCCACCTCCTAATTCTCTCTAAATTTGACATATAAGTTGTAGCTTTATTCAAGAATTGATCTTTCTTTTATCAAGACTTCTTCAACAATTATCTCAACTAACTTACCTCTTTTTTCTATTAATTTTTACCCTATAATGTGCATGTTGGATAAGGGGAAAACATTAATTTATTATGTTCAATGAGTTAAATTTGATCATAGATTTTATTGGTTAATGAATGATAATTCATGTTGCCTTCTTAAGCTCCAAATTCTCTTTCTTCCACTTGTTGGAGTCCAAGTCTAACTTATTTTTGATAGACTCGTTGAATTGTTTAGTATGTGTTGGGACTCAAATTGTCATGCTAATTTTCTCTTGAGTCCCTTCTTATTTTAGCCTTTTTAACCAATTTACTAATAATCAATATGAGATATTTGATCATGGGTGGTCTTTTCCCAAATCTCTTAGTATAGATGGGTTGAGAATGAAAAATTAGGCCCATCTTTTATTTGAAGTTTTATCAAATTTACTAAGGAGTTAAAGTTATGATTTTATAGGTTTTTTCTCTCCATCTAGCGGAAGTGTTGTTTAGATGCCTTTCCCACATGGTGCTATTCAATTAGGTTTTCCTATATAGGTGCAATTTAGTTAGATCGACTTCCAAAAAAGGTAAAAAATAGAAAAAATGACTAAGTGTCAACTTTCTTGGAACTCATCGATCATATCAACCTCCCGTTTGGCTTGCTTCCATTTGGTTTAGTTAAATTTTTCCACATGCTTTAGCTTTAAGAGTCAATGGCTCGCAACTATCCACCTAGATTTTTTTGGCTAGCTTCTGATCTTGTGAAACTCTTATGTTGAAATGAACAAGTCTATTTTCTGTCAGTTCACTTTGGTTTTTTTGCTTTGTAGGAAAATGTTTCACATCTGATTTCACAAGAATTTCCATGTTAATAATATTGGTTATTAATTTTAGTGATCTTTCCACATTCCACTTGCCAATAGATTCCTTGCATGCATAGTTAACTTCAAAAAATGAGCTTAGAAAAATATTTGCAACTAGATGGAGCCCATCTTCTCGTACCTACCCCGATGACATCAACTTCCTTATGCATAATTTTATAAGTGAACTTCTACTTTCCATTACACTTTTCTCATTCTCTTCCTTTCTTCATGTAATTACTTTTGCAAAATTTCTCCATTCAATTAAACTTCCACTTCCAAATTTATTTACCTGGTTCAAATGCCTTCATCTGTAAACCTTTTTTATCCCATTTTTCCACATCCTTACCTTGATGATGTCATGCTAATGTCATGACACCTTTCTTACATCATTGTGATGCCACCATATTTAGATCCACCACAGTCAAATTGATGAAATCATCCTAATATTATTGTTGAGACATTTCATCAAAACCAGATATTTTATGAGTATTGTGAAGTTAGTGGGTTCACTCAGATGACTTTCTCCCAAAAAAGAGTAATTGGATGCCATTATTACTGAATAGTCACCTATCCCCAATTTTTTATTGATAGCTCCTTGAGGCAAGTTGTAACCTATATGTGTTACTATTTCATGCAAACTCTTGCCTCTACCTACTTATACTTATGACGACGCTTCTTTTAGCTACCAAGAGTTATTATAGAGGCTTTCCATCAATTTGGAGCATTCATTTTGGGGGAATAATTCTCAAGCGTTGATTTTGAAATGGATATAATGTTTCATTTTAGGGTTTTCTCCTATTGCATAATTTTATTATTTTGTTGGCCTATTGTTATCATAAATTCATTATTGGATGGTATAAGTAGGACATAGTAGAATAATATCTATAAGGGAAAACTTTATAGAAAATTAGTTGCTAAGTAGTATTAAGGAGGGAAGGAATGTTTTCTAACTATAAAAATAATTTTGTAATGTCATTTCTAGTCTTATGTATCTAGCAACAAGTATTTAAACTCAAAAAATGTATCATTTTGAGATATTTCTTCAACATATTTGTTGTTGTGAATATAATTACCATTAGAGGAATTTTGACAAGTTCTAAGTCTATTATAAATATTTTGCAACATCTCTTTCAAGTGTATTTTCATATGGGTTTGGATGGTTTATTGATGGATTACTAAGAAAATAATGATAAAAATGATATTTTTTGTTATTTAGATAATAAGATCAAAAAAAAATTCTTCTTTTCTTTCTATTATCCCTTGCTTATTGTGACTCTATTACTTTGGAATATGAACTTATCTCTTGTATGTGTTCCAATCACCCACACATAAATAAAATCTATAAAATTAATTATTTTTAGTTCCGATTTGTGAGTTCATGGTATCATTGTTTGCAAGGATAAAGAAAACCACTATCTATGAATCATGAAATTTACTTCATCTTGCACTTGTTTCCAAGGTGCTACATTGGCTATATAGGGGTTAAAGATAATTTTTTTTCTTAGTCTAGTGACAATATTAGGGGTTGAGTAAATAGGTTGGGTTTAGCTATCATTTGGTTTTTTGTTGTTTATCATAGGTGATATCAATAACCATTAAGGTATAACAATATGAATAACTTGCTAAGTCTAAGTTGAGCTTAAAGTGTAAAAGATAAAACCCACTCTTTTTGAGTTATTGTAGAGTCCTCCATATTATTGTTGAACTATTTTTACCAAAATTTGACAAGCATGGGCTTGTGAGGTGAATTTTTCTACAAGAAAAGGATAATTAAATTTGAGACCTAATAGTATGGACTACAAACAATTTTTCACCTAACATTGGAACATCTCCCTCTCTCTGAACATAATTAATTAACCACCAAGCCCTTATGTTTCATAATAAAATTTGGTTTATCATATCGAGGAGCCATAATATATATGACCAAACTTTACAATTCTAGATTATAAATTTACCTACCTAGGGGTGGGTGTAGAAAGTTGGGGGGCCAAAAAGTGGCCAACCATCTTTAGTTTTTTTAAAGTCATAATATGAGAATGTTATAACGTGATCATGCTATAATGTGCTTGTGTTATGGCTTGGTGTTCCCGAGCCTAAGGCTCAAAAACACCAAGGCCATAATGCACTTGTGTTGTAATGTGAGTGTGTTATATCTTGTTATAACAAAAAAATAACTTTTCATCATTCTATTTTTTGTGTTTTCCTCTGAGCATGCAACCTTCAAACCCTCAAGAGTGTGCTCACATTATTGGAGACCAATTTCTTCATCAAATTGTTTCCGAATCTTTACCGAAATGTTTCCATGATGTCGGGGGGGTCAAAGGAGTAAGTTTTGTTTTTTTATATGAATTTATTTCTAAATAACTAAATTTTATAAGTTTTTGGATGTAAATTTATTTAACTTATAGAAAATGATAATCAACCTCGGGTAAACCCACAAAAGTGGTTTAAAATTTGAGTGAGGAAGGAAAAGTTGCAAAAAATGACCCCATGCAAAAAAAAATAGTCTTTGGGGGTTCGAACGAACATTTGGTTTGAGCAAACCCATTAAATGGAGGGTCCCACCATTCCAAGGAAAAAAAACAAATAAAAAACCTTTGTAGAAATGGGGTTCACTCGAACCCCCCTATTTTTCTTGAATCCCCCTGGTTCGCTAGAACCCCCCTTTTCCCACCTTCTCACCCTTTGGCACCAAAAACCTCTAAAAGTTTTCCCTTCAAAGCTCGGGTTGAGGATGAAAATGGAGGAGAATTCACAAACCCAATTGGATGATGGTATTCCTCAGAACGAGCTATCAAATGAATATAATTTTAATATATTTTGGTTTTATTTTGTATTTTTTTTAGTTTTATTAAACATAGGGTTTTCACCGAAAATCAAGCTCCCTGTTTTGCACATGTGGAAAAATAGAAGATTATTAATTTTTTTAAAAAAATATGAGTGCACTAGATATTAAAATCCTTCATCCAACAAAAAAAAATAATTTCGATACATAAAAAAAAAGTTTTGTGTTATACAGCTCGCCTATGTCTGAATTGTAATTGGTTTGACTTTGAAACTTGATTAAGGAAAAAATATTCAATAAAACACCATGAAACAAATTGTAAGCACTAGATATCATAGTTGCAAATATAAATTCAAAAAAAATAGAATTTTATCCTTCATGGAAAAAAAGTTATGTGTTATATAGGGAGCATCACTCCTTAAAAATGGTGTTTACTAAAAAAAATAGGTTTCGAAGGAGATGGAAAAAGAAGTGAAATATGATTGAAATTTTTTTGAAAAACATATATTTAAGATCTATAGAAAAAATTTCACAAATCACTAGTTTGCATCATCTTCAAATTCCTCGCGGTTTAGCCGCAATAGGTGTTCGAAAGTGAAGATTTAGTTAGAAAAAATTAGTTCAGTGTCCAGTTTGGCCAAAAATTGTAAACCAGTATTGTGGGATCACCCCCTCCTAATCCTCAAAATTATCCTTCACCTTAACCCTAAATACCTATTCAAGAACAACCCCAACAACAAACACCTCCAATAACTCCTTAATATGCTCCAAGAACTCAAGAAAATATAATGGGGAAAATTGAAAAACATAAAAAATAAATTGAGGATATAATTGCAAGGTTGAAAGATCTTGTAAGCTCAACCTCGCATAGAGCCATACTTTCTCAATCACTTGAATCGATGTTATAAAACATAGAATCAATTAGCAAGCAAATAACTAGTTGGGCATATAAGAGAAGAGAGTATAGATCTAGTTTTATGCTGATAAATTATCCTATAAACAAGTGAAAGATGAGGAAATTACAAAATTTGACTTGTGTTCCCTATTCACAAAACCTAAAATAAATAAACCTTTACACCCTTCAAGCAAGAGGTTCCCTATCCATTGGTGCAACCACAAAGAGATAAATAACCATTTTTGGTAGAGGTGGTGGATGGTTTTTGACCATCCACTATGCAACAACAATGAGGTGCCATAATAATTTTTGAGAAAACTCTACTAAGAGTTTAACCTCAATAAAATACTAAATTATTTTGATATTTAGGAGTTCCAGGGTAAAGGAGGAGGCTCTGCATAGGATAGAGCAAGGCCACGTCTTGACCCACAACAACTAACGAGATGAGCACTTGCTAGACGAATATACGAGCATGTGGCTATCCCTTCCTTTGTGACAGAGAGTTCTAAGGTTGAGACATTGCATTCGATTAGTTCCCTAACCTAGAACATCATACAACATGCCAGTCTTGGGTATGTGCAGGATCATGATGGGCCAAAAGTGGTGATATGTAAGTGATATGATGGCCCATGTGGCTGACGAATTTTTTTTAACCCAAAATTGATGAAATGAAAAGTGTTTTTAAAGGAGATTCTCATCTTTCCACCAATATAAATTATGCTTTACCTTGAATTTAGTAAATAATTATTATTCATTTTCTATTTGAATTACGACTAAAGTCTTGATTGATAGGCTGATTGAAAAACATCTATAGCTTTCAAATGGTATCACATTTTTTGAATCTGAAACATGCGTCACATTCTATACTTCGTATACTATAAGATTAAAAATAAATAAAAATTCATGAAGTTTTGACCAAGTTAAGGTGGTTAGACATACGAGTTTTTATATTTTTTAAAAGTTGTAATAAAAAATTCATAATTAATTATTTACCTGGAAAAAAATTATAAAAATGTTTGCATCACATCGGGACATGAGTCATCTACATATATTTAAAATCTTATTAAATAATATTATCATTTTATTGTGGTTAGGGTGGTCAGATAGACACCTACTTCTTATTTTTTCCCTGAATTTAAACTAGTACTGCATCAAAATTTCAAATTTTCACCAAATAGATTTTTATTTTTTTAAATATACCTAGTATTTTAGAAACTACATTCAATTTTCTACAGATTATATTCTTACATATTTTTGAAATAATATAGATAACTTATTAAAAAATTTACGTCAAGTTGCCTAACTCTGATTTTTTGAATTTTTATCTCCATTTAAGGGCCTATTTTTTACATGATAATCCTGCACATACCCTCTTATAGCACAAGGTGAATGAGGTGAGTCTTCGGGCAGTAGAGTTCCACCTCCTAATTTTTAGACTTGTGGGACACCCTCTGGTTATGACCCCATGTATAGTTAGGACACATGTGCACAAGGTACATCTGCAACTAATAGATGGTGATGACAAATGCCCTCCTTAATGAGGCATTCAACCTTGATAGTCAGGTAAATGTTAGCAAGTTCATTGAATTTAATTTTTCAAATTAAATTTTTGAAATGCAAGATTAAATAAATTAGTTTAACATGATTATAATGAAATTTCAGGGCATAGCATTCATACAGTTTTCAATGGTCCTTCACCTCCTTATTACACAATGACATGTACTACTAAGGTATGTAAATAGTTAATAATTATAAATATTACATGTGAATAGCATTGTTATATGAATGGTATTCTTATATTTAATTTTGGACTTTGAATGGGTTAATATTGGAGATTTGATGCAAACACCTCCACTAGGAGGTGGACATTAAAGCTTCACTCATGTAATTAAATAAATAGTTTAACTAATGAATTGTATAAAATAGATTTTTGTAGTTTATATTCATATCACCGATTACATTGCATTATACATATTTCAAACTAAAAGCATTACTTCACATTGCATAACTAATAACTAGATGTTGATAGATGAAAAAATTTCAATTACAATTTAGTTTTTAATAAAGTCAACATAAGCAGTTATGCTTGATTATTTCACATTGCATAACTAATAGCTAGGAGCAGCTGCCAATTGCATTTTCTTGCCATGGCATTCCATGAGACCACATTTCTTTGAGACATTTTTGTAAACAACTCACTACCTTGTCTATGCTACCACATTTTCCAATGAAGGAAGATAAAATAGAATAGTCTAGGAAGTAGCTAGGACAATGATTAAGGAAGCTAATCTTTCAGATGTCTATTAGAGAGAAGAAATTCCCACTGTAGTCTACATTCTTAATAGAGGTCAAGAAAAAGTGAATAATTCAAAGAATCACTATGAGTTATGGTATGGTAAACCTCCTATAGTGAAATATTTTAGAGTTTTTTGAAGAAAGTGTTATATCAAAAGAGATGAAGAAAACTTAGGAAAGTTTGATGCAAGATCCGATGAAAGAATATTCCCTAGATACCCTACAAGAAGCAAGGACTATCGGTGCTACAACAAAGTATTGAAGAATATTGTTGAGAGTGCAAGTGTCAAAGTGGATGAAGAACCATATCAAAGTTCAATACTAATGAAAGGATATGAATCTGATGAATCCCCTTACATTGAAGAAGAAAAGGCTGAAGATAAATAAAAAGAGTTGATAGTTGAAGAGGAAGAAGATTTAGAAAAGAATCATAATACTCCCAAGTATGTGTAGAAGAATCATTCAAAAGATCAGATCATTGGAGATAAGAGAAAAGGTGTGCTGACAATAAGAAAAGATGCTATGATAGAGGAACAAGTAAATTTTTATTTACTTTCTGAGGTGGAACCAAAAACAATGACTGAGGCATGTAAAGATGAGAATTGGGTCAAAGAAATGAAGGAAGAGTTATAACAAGTAGAGAAGAATCTGACTTGGGAATTGGTCCCAATATCAACAAATAAGAATGTGATTGGTACTAAGTGGGTATTTCAAAACAAGTTGAATGAAGATGGAAAAGTTGTTAAGAACAAGGCTAGACTTGTGTGCAAGGGTTACTCATAGGTTGAAGGTATAGATTTTGAAAAAAAATTTGATCTAGTTGCAAGAATGGAAGCTATCAAGATGTTTTTAGCTTGTGCAACACACAAAGATTTCCAATTATATTAGTTGGATATGAAGTATGCATTCTTGAATTGCTAGTTTGAAGAAGAGTTATACATTGAAAAACCAAAATATTTTCAATTGTTAAAAGATACAAACATGGTCTGCAGATTGAAGAAAGAATTGTATGGACTGAAGCAATCTCCCAGAGCTTGGTATGCAAGGTTAGATAAGTACTTGTTGGAGAAAGGATTCAAAAGAGGTACTGTATATAGAAATATGTATTTCAAAATTGAAGGTGAATAAATCTTAATTGTGGTAGTATATGTTGATGACATAATCTTCGAAGGAAATGAAGGTATGTGCAAATTTTTTGTAGAGGAAAGGGTGGGTGCATGGAAATGGGTAGCAATTCCGTGGACACCCTAAAAAAAGAAGTTGAAAACCATAACGCGAGCACGTTATAATGTGCTCGCATTATGTATTCCATTAAACCTAGGCAAGGTCTCGACATTACAACTACAAAGACATAACACGAGTGCGCTATAGCGCGCTTGCATTATCAACTGTTAAAAGAAAAAAAAATGCAAATCTCTCATTTTCATTTCGACTGGTTTTTCTGTTGCACCCACGGCCAAAAACCCCAAAATATCATGCTTTCATTCTAGGAGGAGAATTTCTTCACCAAGAATACATATTTCTTCACAACAATGGTGCCACGACGATGAGGAGCTGTAAGAGGTAAGGATTCTATGGTTTTTGTTTTGAATTTGTTAGTTTTAGGTTGAATTTGATATCTATTTGTTTGAATTTTTAGGAGATCCAAATCAACCTGCAAACCCTCAAAATCCTCAACAGGAGGACCAACCAAATCCTCAAGATCAAAATCAACCAAAACATCAACCTCCTCCACCAATCACTCAATCGCCTCCTGGCACTCAACAAAATTTAATGAGTGAAATTGAGAACAACAAAAAAAAAATTGAGGATTTGATCAATAGGTTGAGTGATCCAAATGGTTCAACAACAGAAAGAATGAACCTAGCAAATTCATTGAAAGATATGTTAACAAATGTAGATTCAATTAGCAAACAAATAACTGGATGGGAAGATAGGAGGTAGGCGACTAGGGACTATTATGCAAATAAACTATCATACAAGGATGTGAAAGATTTAAAAATTACAAAAGGTGGTTTGTGCTCATTATTCACCGACCCACACACAAATCAAAATCTTACCCTCAATGCGAAGAGGTTTCCTATCCATTGGTGCCACCACCAACAAATGAAGGAGCGGTTTTATGATAGGTGGTACATGGTCTTCGATTACCCACCTTGCAACAATTGCGAGGTCTCACAATATTTCCCTAAGAAACTATACAGTGATTTCATATTGAACAAAATCCCAAATTATTTTGATATGAGGGATTTCCAGGGGAGAGGTGGGGGGTCAGCTCAGGATAGACCTAGTGTACAGCCGAATCCTACACGGCAAGGTAGACGAGCTCTCGCTAGGCCACCTCATGAGAACATTGTTATGCCTTTTGTCGTGAAGGAAAGTGATGACGTAGAGACATTGTAGGCAATCAAAACTTTGACCCAGAGTGTCATCCATCATACTAGCCCTATTCTATAGCGCCATCCGGGGGAGTCTTCTAGTGGTGGCCTTTAAACACATGTGTGTCAATCTTGCGGGGTTACTTGTTCACATGACCCCACCGACCCTCAGGAGACTGGTATGCAAGATCCATCTGCAGCTATGGAGATGGAGAGGGTAGCTGAAATTTTGCATGAGGCATATGGCATTGATAGTCAGGTAAAAGTTAGTGCATGTGTTCATTGAATTTAATTTATAAAATTTTGATTTTGAAATAGAAGATTAACTAAAGATGTTTTATGATTTTAATAAAATTGCAGGGTCACAGTGTTGAGACTGGATACACCAGTCCCCCACCAACCTATTTTTGGAGTACAACTATCACTAGGGTATGTAACTAGTAAACAATTATAAGTTTATTGCATATTAATGGCATTGTTTTATGAATGGTAATTTAATATGCAATTTTGGATGTTGAACAGACTAATATTGGAGGTTTTGATGGAACACTTCCCAATGGCGGTGGATTTACTCAAACCTTCATGCAGGTAATAGAATAAAGAGTTTAACTAATGAATCAAGTACTTAAAAGATTTGTGTAGTTTATACATGCACATCGTTGATTACGTTGAATAATTTGTTGTTTTTTTTTCAGTTGTTGCAAGATGATACACCTCCAAATGTGACGAGGGAAATGGATATTGGTGTGACATCTGCTATACAATCCTCGATGGCTCTGACAGAAGAGGTATGAGGCAAATTAGTAAATTTTAATTTACATTTGTTGTTATAGATGTTAGTTAGTGAGAAATCAAACCATTATTGATTCATGTAGTTTTTGTCTATTTTTATGGTTTATACAGGGCTTGAGCATGCTTGAGCATGGGCGTGAGGATATTTACCTCATGGAGAGAGATCGTCAGATGGCTGTAAGTGATTATTTTGTCAAATATATCATTTTTTATAATGTAATTTCTATATATTCATGTCTTTACTTCTTATTGTAACAGTTAAAACTTCACCATGAACTAAACCCTAGGAGGAGTAGCAGGAGCACTCCACGAGTGCAACAAAAATGAGTGACAGACCTATCGCCATCTGAGTGAAAAGGAAAGCGAAATTTTTTATTTCCTACGCATGGAGAGCAATGACTTTTGATTCCAGAGTCCTTTATTGTATGCCTGCATGGCAGTTTTGTACATATTTTTATTGGACATATTTGACATTGTATGCCTAGATGGCATTCTCGTAAGCCTATATGACTATTTTGTACATATATTTCATACTTATATCGACATATATTTATGTATGCCTACATGGCTATTTGGTTAATACATATATCTTTTATCGATGCCTGTCGATATTTGCATTCTAAATTGATGGTTCAATAGATATGAGTTACGTATATTCAAGTGTATAATTTACAACTTACGTGTATACTTTGTGGCTTACATTTTTTCATGCATATACCTTGTATTCGTGCATATACTTTGTTTTAATTTGTGTATACTATGTATTCGTGTGTATACTTTTTGAGGCTTACGTGTTTTTGAGTACTTGTACTTCCCTTATTGACATGTACATGTTTGACTTATTCACGTGTATAATTATTAATTGGTTAGCCCTAGCATTGATCTATGTCATCCTCAATGCATGATCCTTGAGATGGAGTAAGTACACCCTCAAGGTCAAAAGGAGTTTCACATGCATTCTTCATAGGCTCATTTTGGTAGTGAAACCAAAAACCTCTTGCATCATTGAAATGAAAAAAAATTCCTTTATAGAAGGTTTGAAGCTATTATCATTCTCCATCAGTTCTTCATGTATCCACTCCTCATTAATGGTTGTCTCATGACCTTCATAAAACCAAGCACTTATCTCATTTGTGATAGAAGAAATGTATGAAGATTTATCTTCCTCCTGATGAACCATTCATTATCATGAGAGATGGGTTCTTGTGAACCACTACTAATGAATCATGGGTCAATGAGTTTGACTTGTAAAACTACACGATTGAATCCTGATAGCAATATCAAAATATTTATATATCTAAATGTGTTATTTCCTTCAGCTAAAATTTGTGCTTATACTTATGTGATTGATGTATGTTTGTGTATGGGATCATAGTAATTTCTATTTGATGATGCTATTGTGTCTTTAAGGTTTATTTATTAAAGGGTTCATGAAACAAGTTTTAAATCCTTACAAATATTAGAATTTCTTAGGTTTTTCTATTTGTCGAGTCTGGGCTCTGAGCCCGAGTCCAAGTCAAAAAATGGTTTGTCAAGTCTGAGGTGAGTCCTAGTCTTGTAACACTAGTGTGAACACATCGAGGAATAATGTATATGCAAATGAAGAGAGAACCCATCCTTGTTTCCAAACAAACCATGGTATAGATATATTTGGTCGAGATAAAACATCACTCTCCTGGATAGTTCGAACCATAATATTTCATGGCTACAAACACACCTTCATTATGTGTGTTCTTGATCCTATTGAAGAAATGGTGGAACATGTTGTAGATCAAATATTGCAACCCTAAGTCCACAAAAAGGTTACTTGTCCTGATTTCCAAAAATGTCTTTAATATGTTCATCCTTCTTGAGTAATGTGAACTATTGATGTTTTCTAGATCTTTGAAACTATCTGCAATCATGTGCAATATTGTAGAAGCTAGAGCTATATCTAATACTACAAATGACTGCTCAATGGAATCCTGATAGCAATATCACAATTTGACACGTTGTAGATAATACCTCCTACTTATCAATTGATGAGTTAAAGGGGCTCTATAATGAATGTTTCATAAGGCACAACACTTGTTGAAGGTTTTTCAAATGGGGTTGCAAGCTAAGTGGGCTTAACCTTGGGGAAAAAACTTTGTGGTTAAGCGCTTGAGCTAGAGTATACTGGAATGGGTGACCTCCCGAGAAGGCCTAGTGCCTCACCTCTGTGAGCATCACTTAGATGCAATGAGTGCTAAGTGGGCCATTCAATATCATTTAAAATTTGTTGCTTTAAGCAACTTACAAATTTGCAACTTAAGACTCCTCCAACCTAAGGGATCGATCCGGTGGAACATAGCTCGGAGTGATTCCACGTGTTTCGGTGCAAAATAAGACCATGCCTAGCATAAACATACCTATTTGGACGTGTTGGAATAGTCCGCTTGGTCACACAAGTTGCAGAATGAAAGTTGCACCACTCTACAACTTTGCACTGCTTGCATTTGATGCTTTTTAAATCAAGTGAAAATCCGCCACCACTACAAAACCACTCCGAGATAGCCAAAATCGAGAGAGGTTTTTGTAGACAGGCTCAACTCAATCCTATAAGATTAGACAATAATTTTCTAATCATCACGACATCTAAGTAATAGCATGCCGAAGTTTGCAGCCATTTTGCACTTTGGACCCTTAAGGGATCAATCCGGTGGAACATAGCTCAGAGAAATTCCACGTGTTTTAGTGTGAAAGAGGACCATGCCTAGCATAGACATACCTATTCAGATGTGTTGGAATAGTTCGATTGGTCACACGAGTTGCAGAGCGAAAGTTGCACCACTTTGCACACCCTGAATTTGACACCTTTTCCATCAAGTGAAAATCCGCCGCCATGAGAAAACCACTCCAAGATAGCCAAAACCAAGAGAGGTTTTTCTAGAGGGGCCAACGCCTTTCTATAGGATCAGATGAGAAATTTCTAAGTGTCATGGTATCCAAGTAATAGCATGCTGAAGTTTGCAGCTATTTTGCACTTTGGACCCTTAAGGGATCGATCCGGTGGAACATAGCTCAGAGTGATTCCACGTGTTTCGGTACAAAAAAGGACCATGCTTAGTGTAAAAATACCTATTCGGGTGTATTGGAATAGTCTGCTTGGTCACACGAGTTGCAAAGCAAAAGTTGCATCACTTTGCAACTTTGCACAGCTTGAATTTGACACCTTTTCAATCAAGTGAAAATCCGCCACCGTGAGAAAACCACTCCAAGATAGCCAAAACCGAGAGAGTTTTTTCTAGAGGGGCCTAACACCTTTTTGTAGGATCAAACGAGAAGTTTCTAAGTGTCACGGTATCCAAGTAATAGTATGCTGAAGTTTTCACTTTGGACCCTTAAGGGATCGATCTGGTGGAACATAGCTCAGAGCGATTCCACGTGTTTAGGTGAAAAAAATACCATGCCTAGCATAAAAATACCTATTCAGATGTGTTGGAACAGTCTGCTTGGTCACACGAGTTGTAGAGAAAAATTTGCACGACTTTGCAACTTTGCACAGCTTGAATTTGACATTTTTTCCATCAAGTGAAAATCCACCGCGACGAGAAAACCACTCCAAGATAGCCAAAACTGAGAGAGGTTTTTCTAGAGGGTACCAATGCCTTTTTTTAGGATTAAAAAAGAAGTTTCTAAGTGTCACGGTATCCGAGTAATAGCATGTTGAAGTTTGTAGCCATTTTGTACTTTGGACCCTTAAGGGATCGATCCAATGGAACATAGCTCAGAGCGATTCTACGTGTTTTGATGCGAAAAAAGACCATGCCTAATATAAAAATACCTATTCGGATGCATTGGAGCAGTTAGTTTGGTCACACGAGTTGCAGAGCGAAAGTTGCACCACTTTGCAACTTTGCACTGCTTGAATTTGACACTTTTTCCATCAAGTGAAAATCTGCCACCACGAGAAAACCACTCCAAGATAGCCAAAACCAAGAGAGTTTTATCTAGAGGGGCCCGAGGCCTTTCTGTAGGATCAGATGAGAAGTTTCTAAGTGTCATGGTATCCGAGTACTAGCATGCTGAAGTTTGCAGCCATTTTGCACTTTGGACCCTTAAGGGATTGATCCGGTGGAACATAGCTCAGAGCGATTCTACGTGTTTCGGTGCGAAAAAAGACCATTCCTAGCATAAACATACCTATTCAGACGTGTTGGAATAGTCCACTTGGTCACACGAGTTGCAGAGCGAAAGTTGCACCACTTTGCAACTTTGCACTGCTTGAATTTGACACTTTTTCCATCAAGTGAAAATCCGCCACCACGAGAAAACCACTCCAAGATAGCCAAAAACGAGAGAGGTTTTTCTAGAGGGGCCCAATGCCTTTCTGTAGGATTAGATGAGAAGTTTCTAACTATCAGGGTATCTGAGTGTTAGCATGTTGAAGTTTGCAGCCATTTTGCACTTTGGACCCTTAAGAGATCGATTCGGTGGAACATAGCTTAGAGTGATTCTACGTGTTTTGGTGTGAAAGAGGACCATGCCTAGCATAAACATACCTATTCTGACTTGTTGGAACAGTCCGTTTGGTCACACGAGTTGCAGAAAAATATGTACAAATTGTTTACATGACCTTTATATGACCTTTTTCACATTGTTTACATTTCAAAATTCAAAGTTTGCAAATTTTCCTACTCAAGGCATTTACAGAACAAGGTGCTACTACACCAAACATGAACTCCAACCTTAGAATATTTGAGTATATCTCATTATGTAATTAAATATTATTACAATGCCTCTGGCACTTCGTTCTCTCAGATCTTTTACAATGTCACTCATACATTCAAGATTCTGTTTAAATGTCTACATCATAGGTGCTCATTATGAGGTTAACTTCAAATGAGTAACTTGAGATTCCCTCGCTAAGCTTCACATGATCTCTTATAATGGCTTGAAATCAAAATTGAGATTTTTCAAAATCATCAAAATAAGTATGCTGCATTGCTTTTTTGGTTGAGATTCTCTTTGATGGCTCTTAAATCAGCATTTTCTGCAACGAAAGATCAATCAACCCTTAGTAGTTTACTTACAAATACGCAAAGTAAAAGAGAAAAATAAAGAGCATCCAAAATGGAAATGAAATAAAAAAAGATGGAAGGCACTTACAGATATTGCATGCAAGCATCAAAATAAGGATGTTGCATTGCTTTTCTGGTTGACATTCTCTTAGATGGGTCATATATCTGCATTTTTTGCAAGGGGACACCAACCACTGTGAAAGAAGATGATAGCATTGGAATCAAAAAAATTAATGTGCATAGAAGTATAAATTAATAAGAACCAATATGCATATACTTACAAATTAATCCAGCGAACCATCTGAGTCTGCTCTACTCTTTATTGTGTCAAGTATTGCCTCATGGTGAGACTCATGGACCTTCCATAACGTCTTGTTCAAAGGTCTACCCCCATATTTGGTCAAATGAACATTGGATGCCATGACATGTTTCGAGTAATGAATAATCTTACAATGCATGTCAAAGTCTTGAAATAGCCAATGTTTAACACTTGAATGTGGGTACCTTCTAAGCCATGTTCCAGTAACCACAACTGAGCCTGTAGGGTATTCGATGTTTTCTCCATCTATAACTGGGGCCTCCAATTTATTTTTGGTCTCAACACAATGACATAAGTAATAGTCTGTTCATCTGCAATAACTGCATAAAAATACCCTGGATTGATATGTGCAAAAAATATCTTGAAATTTGTCAGCATTATGAATATAGTACAAAGTAAGATCTAATGATATGGAATTTCAACAACTAAGAAAGTAGATATATTACCTCGTTGAACTAGATCTGATATGTGGTCAAATTCGATCAATGATTATATTTGTGTCAGTTCCAATGCCGTCGGAGGGCGATACGTGTGAAGTGGGCTAAGATAACTTGTGAACCATTTGTCAACCCACTCCCCTGACTCACAATCATTCCAGTCTTGCATTGTACATGAAGAACAAAAGCATGCCATATTTCATGTATCGATACTCCATGAACCTGTATTTGAGCTAAGGAAAGAGTGTACCTCACTCGATCCTATTAGTGTACAACAGTCTTCATATGGTGCAATGTTAGTATCATCCATCAACCAAAAAAATATACGAACTAGAGACGTACCTTCATTACCTGGACCCATCAAAGCATTACACCACTCGACGATTGAGTTTGCATCTGTCAACTTTTCACTATCTTTATACTTTAACTCTTCTTGTGCTAATGCTCTTTTCACACATGCTCCTGCACCATCATGCTCCCCCTTTCCATGTCCAGCCTCACAAAAGTTTCACATATGTTGAACACCTGTAATGACATGCATCTTGCACAACCAGTAGAACATGCGTGAGTTCTTGAACTGTGTTGCACAGTTATCAAACCATATTATATTTTGATCGTATTCTATGCCCCTCTGAGCCAAACCACTGTAGAACATTTGGAAGCAACCTTTCAAACTCTAGAGAATGTGTGCGATCATCACTAATTTAAAAGTGGTACTCCCTGAATACCTTTCTTTGCTCATCTTTACTATCAGATGCATGAATGAATGCTACGTGCACAAATATCAAAACTTGTGTGGAGTTGTAATACTGTGACTACACCTCATGTTGTGGTTGTAGAGTGTAGTTCTTTGCAAAGTCAACCATGGATACTATGCTTCCAACTGGAAAGGGGTCCTTGCATAGCTTGAACTGCGTGTCCAATCATCGGGCTCTATGGGTATGCATTGCATACTCAGATAGTATACTGTCATGAAATTTCATCATAAATTTGTACACTGGAATCTTCTCAATAACCAAATCACACCTTTTTACTTGAGACCCATCTTTTCTAGCATATGCCACTATTTTATACTTCCTGAACTCTACTAGTTTTTATCCCACCTCATCTGTGCTTTCCATATGTTGACATAATTGCATACGCTGGAAGCCACCACAATGCTCGCATGAACCATCCAAGCATGTTGTCCTATAGAATATTTGGCCATCCTCTATTTCACATAATTTTTTTGATGAGAACTCTCTTGAAGATTTTGGTGGGGCTTCTATGCCACAATCCTGCAAAACATCGTTAGTATGCAAATCTAAACATATATAACGATAAACAGCGTAATGGTTAGAAAATTAAATATGTAGTCTACAACAACAAGTAGCACGTGTGTGATTTATCCTGACATAAAAATGTTTAAGTAGTTCAAAAAATCTTTGAGAAATACTAATTTGAGGATTATCATTTTCAAATTTCCGAAAAAATTGGGTTTGAGTCATATCCAAAAAATGCTTTGGATGTGGCTCACGATACCGACTACCGATTCTCCTTCTTACCACATCCCTTTGATTCAGATATGGCCTTGTGTTATTCTTCCAATACTCTTCAATTAGTGTTCTCAAGGCTTCGACAACTTCTTTATATTTTCATGATAGTCTCCTCGAGAATGCCCATAATTTATTTGTATCATTGCCCTCATTTCTTTGCCACCTTTGAATGGCTCTTGATAAAGTTTTTCTACTAATTCCCATTTTTTCAATAGTCTTTTTAATTAGGCGAGCTCTCTTTGTTGACAACTTACCAAAGTCAATGTAATGACACGTCAGGTGACATTACTATCCTTTGAGCATGAGGTGTTACCCACACTCTCATAAGCATCCATTAGATTCTTCACAATAGTGTCTTCACTAGATGCATTTGATGTTCTCAACCCAAGAGTCTTCATGATGTTCCTATACTTTACACCCTGCATCATTTCAACAAATAGTTGACATCTTACAGTCTCATTTAGCCTTTCAAAGAATCGTTCCCAAATATTATCAGCATATCTTCTACAAGTGCATGTTGAAATCTTACCTTCCATGTGCTGCAAAATCTCATCATCAATATTAATCAAATATTGTGGCTTTCTACGCAAAATTCTTGGTGGTGTTCTCCTAGGTACATACATCTCAACATTAGGAATTTCATCAATATTTAATTGAGGTGGGCTAGATTGCATACCTTCGATCGAGGGTGGAGAAGAAGACATACCTTGAGGTTCACATGGGAATGATGGCATACCTTCTTCATCAATTTTGACTAATGATGTACTCTCAACTTGAGATGTGTTGGATGGTGTCCAACAATATTCACTTGCAGTAAATGGTGTCCCTCCATATTCACTTGCAGTAGATGGTGTCCGTCCATATTCACTTGTGCTAGATGGTGTCCCTCCATATTCACTTGTACTTAATGGTGTCCCTTCATATTCACTTGTCGTAGAGGGTGTGTCTCCAACTATGGTATCTGAATCTATCTTACGACGATGCTTTCGCATTCGTGCTTGTTGTGCTGCCAATTCCCGTTCTCTTTTTGATGGTTGAGGTTCCTCTACAATCGATTTGTTTCATCAATCATTTCCAATTTATTCTTTTCACGATACACCGCCACCCAAACTCTCTCCTTTTATTTCAAGGTTTTGTTCTCTTAGTCTGTTAGTTTCCTCTTTGTCTTTTTCTTCGACATGGCGGATAATTTTATTTGTACCATGGTAATGACACGAATATTAGTTCCTAAAAAAGTGTTGAAGGAGTGGTCTATGTAATGAACTTTTGACCTTGTGTAGGGTATTTTGAAGATGTTTGGACCCTTCAGAGGAATGGGAGAGGCTTGGATTTGTCTTAAAGGATGAATTTTGGTGAATGGTTCTGAATTTCTATAATTGGCAAGTGTAAAATGGTAATTGGCAAGTGTATATAATTATGTATATAATGTGGTAATTTAAAATGTGCATTGACAACCTAAGGTTATAATGACAAACAAAAATGAAAGAAAGCCATAATAGAATGAAAGAAAATTTGTAAAGACTTCACATACCTTAAAAAACAGACTTTCAAATGGAGGAGTTCAACCCAATTATGTAGCCTTAGCTTCTTCTTTCTTCAAACTCCACAACAATTTGACTTGTTCAAAAGCTTTTTCCCTTCCACACTTCAATTGTATATTAGTTTTCAATGGAATTCAAACTTCAATTGATATTATATGTCTTTCAACGTGGAAACTTTGCTATTTCATGCAAAGGTGGTAAAAAGATCATGGAAAAGGTGATGGAATGTGAAAACGATGCTTGCACACTTCAAAACATCATCAAAAAGCTATATTTTGTCGGAGCACGCACAAAACTAGGGGAATATGTCGGAGCGCGTTATGTGAAATTTGGTTTTCTTAGTGTATTTTTCAGAGTATAGGAGTTTCTAAGAGAGTGGGAGGGAGAGAGGGGGGGAGTGGGAGATAGAGAGGGAGGGACAAGGGGAGAGTGGGGGAAAGAGAGAGTGGTAGGGAGAGGGGAAGTGGGAGGGAGAGAGAGTGGGAGATGAGAGAGGGAGGGAGGGAGAGAGTGGGAGAGAGTGGGAGAAGGGAAAGGGACATGAGATAGAGGGTGGGAGAGATGGTAAGAGTGGGAGAAGGGGAGAAGAGAGAGTGGGAGATAGAGAGGAGGGAGAGATGGTGAGAGTGGGAGAAAGATAGAGTGGGAGTGGGGGGGGAGTTGGAGAAAGAGAGAGTGGGGGGGAGAGAGGGGGTGAGTGGGAGATAGGGAGGGAGAGAGGGTGAGAGTGGGAGAAAGATAGAGTGGGAGGGAGGGAGGGGGATAGTTGGAGATAGAGTGGGAGGGAGAGAGGGGGAGAGTGGGAGATAGAGAGAGAGGGAGAGATGGGGAGAGTGGGAGAAGGGGATAAGCGAAGAGTGGGAGACCGAGAGAGTGGGAGAGAGTGGGAGATAGAGAGGGAGGGAGAGAGGGGGAGAGTTGGGGATAGAGAGAGAGGGAGAGATGGTGAGAGTAGGAGAAAGATAATCTGTCAACCCTCAACCCTTAAACCATAATCCCTCAACCCCTATACCCTCATAATCCATCAACCCTCAACCCTCAGCCCTCAACCCTTAAACCCTAATCCCTCAACCCCTATACCCTCTTAATCCTTCAACACTTAAACCCTAATCACTCAACCCTTAAACCATAATCCCTCAACCCCTATACCCTCTTAATCCATCAACCCTCAACCCTCAACCCTTAAACCTTAATCCATCAACCCCTATACCCTCTTAATCCGTCAACCCTCAACCCTTAAACCCTAATCCCTCAACCCCTATACACTTTTAATCTGTCAACCCTCAACCCTTAAAACCTAATCCCTCAACCCCTATAACCTCATAATCCATCAACCCTCAACCGTTAAACCCTAATCCCTCAACCCCTATACCCTCTTAATCCTTCAACCCCTGTACCCTCATAATCCGTCAACCCTCAACCCTCAACCCTCAACCCATAAACCCTAATCCCTCAACCCCTATACCCTCTTAATTGCTCAACCCTCAACCCTCAAACCCTAATCCCTCAACCCTCAACCCTTAAACTCTAATCCCTCAATCCCTATACCCTCTTAATCCTTGAACCCTCAACTCTCAACCCTTAAACCCTAATCCCCCAACCACTATACCCTCTTAATCCCTCAACCCCTATACCCTCGTAATACCTCAACTCTCAACCCTCAACCCCTCAACCCTAATCCATCAACCCCTA